>JAQGBK010000071.1:0-11189 GCA_034698505.1 Stercutus niveus
ACAAACCTAGTTATTTTGCACACTTAATTAGTCAAACGATATTGCACTGAATAGCACTGTTTAACCAATGTTTAAATATCTATTGAATACAAGGATGATATCATTGCTTTATCTGGTGTGCTTCTAAACGACCTTGACTCTGTATGCTAGGTGAAGGTCATGCTGCGTATCTGCCCGGTAGAGGGCAGTATGACCCAAGGGGGTGGAGCCTCACTACTGACGGTCGATGCTCACAAGAGACAGGTCATCGTATCAGAGCCCGCTAGTGGGGGTTATGCTATCTCTACAGCCCAGCGCGGCCCCGTGCCACCCAAGATGTTTGCCTTCGACACCATCCTCGGCCCGAACGACCCGCTGGTAAACTTGGTTGTTTTGTCATTTAAATAAACTTAGATGTTTTGTCATTTAAATAAATTAATCTAATTTGAATAAACGCCCGTTTTGCTAGCTGATGAATGCCTCGAGGGCGATGCTGCTGACATATGAATGATCACACATCTAGTTTTTTGAGGATGACGACGCTCAAAAAAACTAAGTTCTTCAACCTAGGATCGATTCTAAAAATGGTCGTCGTTACTTTTCTTATGCATCACATTTCATCTGGAATGACCCTTCAGACTCTCTTCGTCTTCCTCTTTCTCGCTCTGCCTTTCATTCATCACTTAAACCTCATCTCTTTCACTTACCGCGTTCTCTCACCCCGGACTGATTTTCTGGAATAACGGGTTCATGTTTCATGATACGATAATTGTTTCTAGAGTTTAAAAAATCAAATTGTCTAGAAATATTTTTCGCATAATTTTCTACTTGCTTTCCATTTCCCTAAACTATGGTTAACTCTCGGGGACTAATGAACTTGGTCCCGGGCGATTTCACTGACAGAGGTATTGGTGTCCTAATTGTTTTTACACGTCATCCAAAGCTGAAAACTGATCTCGAACGGGAGCTGTGGTTGCCCAATGCAGGACAACTGATCTAAAGACATTTGACCGCAAGACCAATTCACCTTCTTGGGGCTATGATGTTGTGTCACATTTCTTGTTTGTCTACAGTCAGAAGTCTGCCGGACGAGTCTCGTGGACATTCTGCAAGCCGTAGTCAGCGGCTCCGACGGATGTCTATTTAATTACGGCCATGCTCGGCTAGGTATGCACATTCGTTGTTTTTGTTATCACGGCCATACTCTTATTTGGTATGCAGCGTAAGCTCGTTCCAAACGCATCTCTTTTTGTAATAGCATTCATATTTTTTTTTCTGTTGCTGGTGTGTGGTTTTCCAGCCCTCTTTTAGATTTCTATCCCACTTAGTATGTCACAAGAGTATCCCTGGTGTTGTCAGTCGGCAACGAAACGGACATTAACGCCATAGGTTATGATACGATATCATATAATAGTACCGTATTAATCGTATACCGTACTTAATAGTTAGAACTGACTAGCGTAGTAATTATAGATATTGTAAGATCCTTCGTAATACAAAATTACTAACACTTGATGGCACTAAGAAGTTTTGTTATTTATTTTAAAGATACTATAATAATGTAGTCGGTTGTAAAACTTAAGAGAAGGCGATGCAACATTAATCACACATTGGAACGGGTCATTATTGAATGTACGACGCAGTTGTTAGGTGCAGCTGTGTCTAATGAACTGATAACACAGTCGCTCTACATTGTCTCAAGATTTATGGTTAGCGACTCACGCGTTAGTCTAAATTAGGACGATCGTCTATCGTCATCGGTATAACAATACGATAAACTAACAACAATTGACTCTATTCAGTATATAGAACTCTATGGTACATGGTTTTATGATATTCGGCATTGCGATATACTCCAAGCTTTCTTTGTTTGTATGTGGAGATAATTTATGTTGGCCACACCGACGGTTGATTAATTGACAACGGTATGACTAAACACCTTAACTATTTTACAGCAATCAACTTGGCCCGGTTGTTAGTCTGCGTGTTTGTCTAACAATTTATGACCGTATGCTTGTACAAAAATTTACGACTTGAAGAAAATTAAATTAATTACGCGGCTGCTTGCTGCTTTAATAGCAAACGATAAGTCTCTATTCAACTTCGTTTTCATTTATCTTTTTCTTTTTAAATCATCTTCATTGGCTACAAAATTTCCATAGTTACAACATTGGTTAAAACAACCTATACACATGCTTTGTCTATTTCCTGTACTTACTGATTATTAACAAAAACCAAAAAAGGTATTGAAAACGTGAAATTCAATTGACATTTAATTGGATTAATTACGTAAAGTTTTTACAAACAGTGGCGTAGCTGCAGAACGCCAAATACGCCAGTACGAAATTTTTTTTTAATTTCCGAAAAAATGTTTTTTTCACCTGCAAGTAAGATGGAGAATGTTGAAAGTGCGTACAGTTTTTGAAACATTTTGTGCGTACAGATTTTTGGAGGCTTGTTATGTCACTGTTTATATTACAAGCAATTACTATGAAACATCAGAAATTAAGTTTCAAGTGTCACAGATAAATTCAAACCTCCGAATGAAATAAAATCAAGCACTGCTCTAATGTTTAATTTAATTAGTTTTTTATAGCGGGTGAGGGTGCCATACTTATATCTGATTTTTGCTTCAGGCAAGACGTACACAATGATGGGGGTGGACGACTGCCCGAGCAACCTCGGTATCATCCCCTGCGCCATCTCCTGGCTGTTTCGCCTCATTGCCGCGGAGAAGGAGAGAACAGGTGCGAGGTTCTCGGTTCGAGTCTCGGCGGTAGAAGTGACGGGAAAACAAGAGGTCCTTAAGGACCTTCTTGCTGATATTGCACAAGGTAGGCCTAGCGATGTCTTCTTCTTTTTGTTTATCTCTCTCATTTGTTCTGTGTAGCCACCAATAACACATTTAACATTGCTGATTTAATTTGCCATGCAGGATTTTAAACATTGTGGAACCATATCAGAACTCCTAGTACATTTTAAACGCCCCTTGATCTTCTTTTGATCCCCCCTTGCTACCACCTACTGTCTTTTGCTTTTGTTTTCATTGCTGCGCATTGTTCGCTTAAGGTCAAAATAGAAAGAGTTCATAAAATGTGAAATTGTCGCATCAATAGACTTCAATTGACAAACTTAATGCTAATCGCAAATTGATTTCTTAGAATTTAATGTTAGGATATCTGTTGTAGAAACTTGAGCATAAGATTTAAGGTTTCTAGTGCTTTTGCAAAAAAGGAAATTGCAAGAAATGCCAAAATATACAATAAATTCCTTGTTTTCCAATAAATTTCTTATTGCAATGATCATGTTGCGGTTACAGCCTCGGAGACGGGTACTATGTGTCCCCCTGGAGTCTACCTCAGAGAGGACCCGGTTTGTGGGACACAGCTGGAGAACCAGTCGGAACTCAGAGCTCCCACCGCCGAGAGCGCCGCGTACTTCCTAGACGCTGCCGTAGCGGCGCGCACAGTTCCAGGTATGCTACCTGCAGTGTAATAGTCTTCCTAGCACTCTGCCAAATGGCACGTCTTTGGCATCCAACCACTCCAACTCGTCCGATCTACCGCCCTTTTCGTTTTATCTCCATACGTTTCTTTCTCAAGTAATGTGCTACTTTCTTCCTCTCCCTCTCATACCTTCTATTCTTCCCTGTATAACATCCTTCATCAATCTATCCCCATGCAATATATGACCCATCCAGTTCTATTTTTGTCTTAATATCGTTATCTGTTTAGGCTGTTTGTTGATTTTCATGTGGATTGTCACATAATTTTTTGCTGTTTCTTTCCCATATTTATTTATTTCTATAAAATGCATACATTTTGACATATTTTGTTATTGTTTTGCCATATTTCACAACTAATGAATATGATATAGCAAAATTTAGTACAATATATTAAGTTTAAATTTAAGTTTATTAAATTTCATAACTATTGTTTATTATTAAAATTTGGTAATTTTGAAAAAAAAGTCTTTGTATTAAAGGTTTTGTTGTGTTTTGGTATTGTTAAAACGTGAATGCTTTGGCATGTGCAAATGATGTAGATGTATGTGCAGACAAGGTGAATGAATGTTGGCTCTTATATATGTTTGAATGTATGGGTGTCCATTTGTGTGTAGAAATTGATGAAGACGCCAGGAACTCCCATCTACTGTTTACCATCCACGTCTATCAGTACCGCCTGGAAACTACCAACAGTGGCGAGAATGGCGGTTAGTTTTATCTCATTGTTTAATTATCAAATTAATTATATCAATTATTAATTAAATATTAATTATATTTATATTAATTAAATATATTAATTATTATATTATATAAACAAACTAACAATGCTAGTTAGTTAATTCAATTTATACTAGGTATGTTTAATGTTTTAAGAGCTCGTTTAGTATCAGTATCATAATCAGGAGACAGAGAGGGGTGGATGGGGAAGGGTGTGTGCCACTGTGGGGAAGGGACATGAATGGGCATGGGCTTGTCCCTGCAACGTCGGGACTGTATCACTAGTATACTGTATTCGACTGTTTCGCTTGCAGTGGCCGGGGGAAGGAGTCGACTGCATCTTATAGACTTCGGCAGCTGTAACAAGTCACGCGACGGTGGCGGCAACGCATTGAGTCTATCGGCTCTTGGCACCGTAATCACTGCACTGCTCAATGGGCAGCGACATGTGCCTTATAGGTACGTAGTGGTGTCATCATTGTGTCACAAGCCTTGCAGGTAACTAGTGACGTCATAGTGTCACTTATAGGTAGCATAGTGACGTCATAGTGTCACTTACAGGTAGCATAGTGACGTCATAGTGTCACTTACAGGTAGCACAGTGACGTCATCGTGTTACTTGTCGTACAGGTTGCCAGTGCTTCTCAAACTTGATCTGTTTTCACAAATTTTATATCTCTTAAATATCTACTGTAAAGGCAGAAAATGATGAAAAAGCCAGTTTTTAAAGATTAATTTCTTGTAGTGTTTTCTGAATAGAGTTAAAGTGCTGGTTGTTTCGTTCGAGTCTCTGTTATCAGCCTCATGTGATTTACTAATGTTTCGTAGTAGTGTATTTATAAGCAGCCGCTTGAATGATGGCGCTGTGTAAACAACCGGAGTACTATTATTATTATTATTATTATTATTATTGTTGATTTGTGCTTAGGGAGAGCAAGTTGGCTCAGTTGATCAAGGAGTCGCTGGGTAGCGCCACATGTCGTGCGTACATGATAGTGCACGTCTCCCCTGCTCTACACGCCTACAATGAGACTCTGCCAGTTGTACAACTAGCCTCGAGGCTTCATCGCATGAAGCAGCGCCGCAGGGTCAAGGTATGGGACCTCATTCATACTCTCTTCCATGGTGGGATTGGTAGAAAATGTCAAAACTGGGTCGAAATTAAACCCAAAAGTCGTGGGTATAGATGATTCTAATTAATTAATGCACATTTGTTTGATATATATATAATTGATTTTGTGATTTTGTCCCAGAATCTTGGCTAGTATCACAATCTTAGGCTAAGTAATGACAGAACGGTCGAACGACCTCCAGTTAATTTGTCATGATTAATTTTTTATACTATTTTTGGTATTCAACTTCTGCTATTGTGTCCCTAGTTGTTTTTGTGATTTTTTCTAAATTTTTCTATTATATTAGTGCTCGCTTTGTACGATACGAGAATTCTTGCATTTATTGAGCAAAAAGTTGCATTTTACCTTTTAAGATAAAGAATGAAAAATGTAACATTGAACAAGAAGAAGTTGTTCAATATTACATTTTAGCCCAACTGTTACATTAATCACTACTATCTGTTTTGCACAAACATTTCTAAGTAGTCATTTACAACGTTTCCTGTTTGCGCCTGCACAGTTTGCGAGCACGAGTTCTGAAGACAGCTCATCGTACGACAGCTCACTGGCCAGCCAGCGCCGCCTACGTCACGGCGCCGCACGGCGCTGCGGTGTGCGCATGGGCACCCTGCGCGAATACACGTCCGACTGCACGTCGAGCAGTGAACAGTCGTGCGACACCGCCATCTTCCTCGGTGACACGACCAGTGACATCACCGACTGCGAAGGTCCGCCGCGTTCGGCATCCGCCGGTGCCGCCGCCGTGCACTACGCGCAGGAAGTGAAAACCAACGCGTTTGCGCCGTCGCGCCGCGGGCTGACATCGGTGTCGGAAAATGAACACGCGTCGGATGAGGACTTCTGCAGGGAGCGGTCAATTGGTTCGAGTTTAAATGGGATTCCGTCATGGATTAATTCGTCAATGCGGCCGCAGCAGAGCGGGGCGATGTTTCAGACAAGGCCGCCGCATAGTGGTGGCCGAGCGAAAGCCGCGTTTCCATCCAAGGACAGCGGAATTCCCATGAGGTCGGGGATATCGAGGTTTGGATCCACAGAGAGAAGATTCGAGGGAGGGTCTTCAGGGGAGATGTGGATCGATGGGCCCAATTCTCCGCAGCACAGGGGACAGGCCAACCAGCCAGCTGAACAGTGGATAGATGGGCCAAGAGAGTTTCGGCAAAACCGCGACGAGGTGCGAACTAAATTGGAGCAAAATGCGAAACACGAACAGAATGAGATTCTTGAGGCTAGTCCGCCTGAGATTGTTTGGGGGCGTGGGGAGACGAGTGTCAGCGGTGGGGGGTCAGCAGGGAACAGATTGCCCTTGGGGATTAACTCGCGGCTGCCTCAAACCTCCACAACTGGTCGTTTCACCCCGGCCCACAAAATTGTGCCGGACCACGCACGCGCAAATAGTGACACACACTTTCAGAGCAATGACGTATTTCTTGACAATTCCCATGACCCGCGGTTGTACCCTGGTAGTTTTGATGCTAAAGCGACATCCAGAGAAAACAAAAAACTGTATGCGGATGAGAACCTGATGGCGAGTAACAGAAGAACGAGCTGTCGTGAGACCTCTGAGGGCTCCCAGGCGGAGGAAGGTTGCACTGCCCAGTGTGTGCACAGCATACAGAAGGCATCGACTGCAAAGCTTCTCAGCCTGCCACGCGAACAGCCAACCGACCTGGGTCGTGAGAACGCCGAAGTTCCTCGGAATACCAAGAATGTTTTGTTCACGCACGCTGACGTACACAATTCGAACAATGCAGATTACATCATTAACAAAAACATTGATGACATCTTTGATGACGTCAGTAACAATGCCGTTGATGACGTCAGTGGTGAATGTGTGATCAGTGTATTTAAAGAAAATGGCGACCGCATTGAGGATAATCTGCGGACGCACCAGCTGGCAATGCGATCGAAGACGTCACCCGCAAAAACAACTGCCGCCGAATTCGACCAAGAGGCGGGACACAAGACGCGGCTAGACATTGCCGCGTTGCTGCTTGCGAATCGTGAGTCGATCTACGAACTCCAGCTAGACGAGCAACTCGACAGCGGCAGCCGAGAGAGTCTACAGCGGCTCTGCTATGCGTCCAGCGACGATGAGTCGGTCTGGAACACCGGCCCTCGTGTCGCCAAGTCGGACAAGCGAGCGGTCGGATCCGTACCGGCTTGGGCCACTGACCTGCAGGCCGGTAAATGTGGCTCCACACTGGGAGTGGACACGGGGATTCTGACTGCCGAAGCGGTTAGTCGGATCGAGTCGTTTATATCGGACACGGCAGACGCGGTGGATTTTACGAAGCTCGGCCATGTTGACGGTCTTTACGATGACTCATCTTTGCGATATGGGAATGAATTTGATGCTCCCAGAGCCGACGTCACTACATTGAGCGAAAACGGTGTTAGTCTCTATGCGAAAAAGACAAACGTTGAAACAGTTGCCGGAGAAGACAGATTGCTGGCATTCAATACTGAAGAATTTGATAATGCAAATTCGACATTACAGGACATGCCAAATAAAAATGCTGCCGAGATTAATGCTGGAAATGCCAAAAGTGTGGTTACAGAGAGAAGCAATGTGGAAACATCGGCCTATGCACATTCAACAAGCGCTTCCTGCTCAAATAAATCTGCTGAAAATTCAATCGTGGATGAAGTAGTTTTGAACGAAAATCCATGTTCTCCTCTTCGAACGACCCCCAGCAAACCGACATTATTGCAGAAACCCAAGGTTAACCTTTCAGCATCTTCTGAGGTGAAGGCAGCCTTGAACAAGAAGGCTCCACCCCCACTACCGACAAGGTCGCCTTCGCAGTTGATAAGTGATAAGGTCACTGCGGTGAAAAGAGCGCACAAATTTGACCATACTAATAGTTCCCCTGCCCTCTTGACACAAAAAGAAAATGGCGAATTTAAGTCTGGGATTCTCTCTCGTCGCGATTCGCCTTCTCGTATCCCAGTCTGCCTTGCATCTAGTGTCACCCGCTGCCAGTCACCTTCGCGCATCCCCACGAGCCAGTCATCCCCAGCATCACCAGCGTCCAGCTTCGCCAGCCGTCAATCCAAGATAGCCGTATTTTCGTGCACGAAAGAGAGACGAACAAATCTTGTGCAGTTTGAAGTGGAACAGTCCGGTGGTGCTGGTGCAACACCCAAGTCAGCGGAACTTGATGGGGTCCAGATGCTGTCAGAAAATCCTGGCTTCTGTGACATCGACAGCAGTGAAAAGGAGAGCTCCCGAGTACTAGGAAGTCAGCCATCTTGTCAAATGTCTCCGGTATGCCGAAGTATCTCCTCTGATAACCGGTGCCCGCTTGCTGCAGGCGCTCGAAGCCTGTCTGGGTCGAGAACGCAAAGTCCTCCATGGTCGCGGGTTCGAAGCCCGCTTTCGGTTGCTAGGGTGCAGTGCCCTTCAGGAACTCCGTCCAAAAGTCCTTCAGAGTCGGTTCTCCTGTGCAGTCAGCCCTGGACGGAGGTCCAGTCCCAGCTAAGCCCAGGCGGGTTACGAAGGCCGGCTTCACAAGGGGGCATGCACAACCCGCCAGTCGCCACAGGGGCGGGGCTGATGATGGCTGACGGGCGGCTGCTATCCCCATACCACCTGGTAACAGAGCCGCGGCCCTTTATGCGGCCCGGCAGTGATAGCAGCAGCCTGTTGAGCAGCGCCGTGAGGGGCGGTGGGGGGTGGACGGGGAGCGGGCGGGGGGGCAAGGCTGCGAGCGAGGTGGAGATGAGCAGTGGGTATGAGAGCATGATTTGCAGGGAGGGGGAGAGCGAGGGAGGGGTGACCCCCTGTTCCCCCGCCAGCGAGGGGGAGTGGGCGGTGGGAGGGCGTATCAAAGGAATCAAGATGCTCAGAAAAAGAGGTACTTGGCTCTAAAATACATTTCAACTAAATCTTGACCATTTCAACCAATTTCAACCAATGATCATTATCAATGAGACATATTGTACTTTAAAATAATTGAAACAAATTTGGTCTTCATAATACAAGCTCAATATCAATTATGCAGTTGTAAGTCTATGATGTAGACGGTTGGATTGTGTTCTTTAATTCACAGGCGTGCTGTTTTTTAGATTGGATTAGTGTCGGGTAGCCTAGGTTTTGGTCTGCTACACTAATCGGAGGATATACTATAACACATGTAATAGCCTTTTTTGGAGGTAAAATACTAATACAAACTAATTGTAAAATAATGCTTGCAATAATTGTTAATTAATATGGATTACTCTGCTTTGGCACATTGTGAAAATGAAGCATAAAATGTCACTGCAAAGTAAATATTCTTCATATTAAACTTCAAAATTCACTGTGAATTGTAAAGACGACTAAATAAGATGTGGCCTTTAAAACTCATAAGTTTTTCCCATCATCACGGTTTTCTCATCGTCAGCATATGCTGCTATTTACCGAAGCTTCAGCCATTTTCAATAACTACTTAACTTTATTCGTCAAAAGTATTCTCTCATTTAGCTTGTTTAACTAACAATTAGATGATGTTGTTGGTTCAGCCAAGGGCAGAAGTCGGTCGGCTCCGGCGAGGGGACGTCCGAGGGACAACTCGATGTGTGTGGCGGCGTCACGTGAGCCGTTCCTCGCGTCACAGCGCATCCTCATTAAGTCGCGCTGGGGCGACGAAAACGCTTCGACACAGGAGACGTCAGACACTCGAAGTCAGGATACAGTGGAGGATGTGGATAGGGGCACGAGATGGAGACGAAAGGAAGCGGAGGTGACTTTGGTTTGGTTCTATTTTATTTGTTTATTGCATGCACTCATTTCAGTCTGCATCCCCCTTAGTGCCGTCTAAATTTACCAAATTTTATTATTAATTATTTACTATTTTAAACTAAAATTTTACCAAATTTTACCCAAATATAATTACTGGCTTTGGCAGTGAAATTATATAACCTAATTTTGCTTTCTAAAATAATATTTGTGAGTGTCACAAATAAATATTATTTATTACAATTAATATGAAGTATTGTAATTTGCGATCTTGTGAATGTGAAGAATGTTGCTGTATCACAAAATCCATCGTGTCATTGAACTGTTGGAACGAGAGCCTTAGCTTAAAACTCAATATGAACAATATAATGTTCATACCATCGGGGAAGTATGGTATTGTTGCTAAATTAAGCTGGAGCTTAAGCTGTAGCTTAGGTAATTTGAAGCTATGAGGTACCGGTACCATTGTTGGAGCTAGAATAGAACTTAACACTAATTAACAGTACACCAGAACGAATCATATAAATGAACTAACAAAACAATTATTCTTGAAGGTTAATGGTTGACATTGTATTAACCAAATTAGGAGCAGGTCAATTTGTGTGTACAAGTTCCGGTTAAACTATTGTTATTTTACATTAATTCCAGAATCAATATGATTGTTACAGTGTTACAATTCTTTCAGATTGTAATTATTATTGTTTTATTATTATTTTCTACATGGAATATTTTATCGATCTGTATTGTTTTATACAGTTTCACCTGCTGTGTGAGCAGCGAACAAGAGTCTCTGAACTGCTTTGCTATCAGGAAAGGCTGAAGCAGGAGCTGCGACAGTCCAAGGCCCTCCTCATGGTCGATCCAAACAGCTGGACGTTCGACCGTATGTATTCACTCACACTGCCATAGTGTTGTACAATGAATATTTATTTGGAACGGCCCCCATAACAACTGCGAGCAAGGCAATCGACTCTCCAATCATACAGTTGTAGGCTGTATTGTTAGGTGGCTTTAGCAAAAGTTTATTTTTTTACCAAAAATAATAAATAATAATAATAAATAATAATGGGTTTTACGCCCGTTTCACTGTCTAATGACGGCTTCGGGGGCGTCTCTCTAGGCCACAAGCATGCCC
>JAQGBK010000072.1:0-11161 GCA_034698505.1 Stercutus niveus
CCATGGTTTACGATCGGCTGCAAAAAGAGTAGAATATTATAGGCTATCGATAAACCTAATTTCGACAATTTCGTACCATTTCACTGCTATTCGAACCTACGGAATTCGAAACTGTTGCAAAAACCTCTAAATATCCTAACAAACCAACGTTTAGACAGTGAAATATTCGTTACTCGATTTCGCGAAACGTGCCAGCCGACCACCCAGTTTATTAACATGGGTTTTGTGTGCGGAATCTCTTAAATGCAAATTCATAATGTGTATCTGCTGGAATGCGCTAACTCTACTGTATTAACAACGTGATTGATAGACTAGATTTAGCGTGGGCGGAAATTTGATAAGCCTATCCTTCCATGGCCTAGGATACAACGATTTGCCTACTTCTACTTCATGTATATTTTATGCTATGAGACTCTCTGCATACTAGCTGCTGGCCCGTGCTACGTACAAACAGGAGAGTTAAATAATGTCTTGATGAAACGCGGGGGTACAGATTATGAGGACTGTTTTATGTCAGTTTGAAGCCTAGGCTGTGTGTTGTCAGGTTGCAATGTCGGGCGTCTGTTAGCATCCACACATAACCAAGGATACGATAAGAACACGAACAAGAACATAAATTCATGCTATAAGAGAATTAGGATTCTTGTTGTTTAAATAAATGACATACCTGTACTTTCTCTGTTCTCATCACGATTTCACCCTATATAATACACGGACAACCTTAACTTAAACCACACATTGTTACTAAGGCAATGTAGTAAAAATAAAATATTCAAACGTTAAGCATGATTTCACGTTTTTTGACTTTAAACATTAATAAAATAATAATCGTAAACATTACACAAGCTCTAATAATAATAAAAATGTTTGAATTTTTTATTACTGTACTGCAATATAATAGTGTAAAACAATATTTCACAATGTACTATACAGCCATGTACTCTCTGTTGCTCTCAGTCATTGATTCCATCTCGTACGCATTCAAAACATCTCCGCTCAAAGTGGCAGAAGATTTGCCAAAGCACCTCAACATGATGGAGCATCCGGAAAAAACCCTGCGGAGTTTTGTCTCCTTGGCGCACCACCTACTGAATAAACGAGATGAACTCACTGCAGACAGCCACCTGGCGAGTGACACTCAAACTGTTCAGATGGACAACATCCCGCCACCGACCACGCCTCCGATAGAAATCGATGACGTCATTCTCGGTTCTATCTCAAGCGACGTTGCCATTTGCTGTGACCTGGCGGCTGTGGCAGCCGGAGGCGGAGATGCAGAAGAAGGTACTACACTGATTGGTGGAGCACCTGTGACGGGCGTTGCCATGATGGGAGGCGTTCCAATGATAGCAAAGGACAACATGACAAAAGAAACCAATACCAGGACGCCAGATAACATGAGCAAGAACCAAACCAAAGAGGCCGATCAATGGGACAAAGCGACTGAGTCTTGTAGCGGCTCACGTAGGCGCGTCGGTTCCACGGTCGATGTGCACGTGCAAGACCCAGCTGCACTGTCGGCTGAGTCAGGCCCATTTGGCTTCCATCGATGGGGCGCCGTGGCAGAGGGACTCAATGAGCTCGGTCAGTGCATCGGCGAGGACGCTTCACAGTTGACTCAGGCAGACTTCTGGTGGTCTCTCGACTTGGCCGAGCAGAAGAAACTGCAAGCTGAGCAGAAAGGTGGAGGTACCGAGCGCCCTGGGACGTTGAACAGCGATGCGAAGATGGGTTCTAGCTGGTTGCATAGTGACGAGAATGTGTTTACTGGACGTGTGGATAGTGAAGAAGAACTACCTGCTTCGTTATTTGGGATGGTATTACGTGAGTTACCAACGTTGGGGAGAAGTGGCAAAGATGTTATTGACAAGCATGTTTCGTGTCCTTCTTTCAATGATGGCACTCTGTGCTTTGGTCCACCGCATAACATTCCAAAACCCACTGTTGAAAAGTTGAAGTTTTTTTCTTCTGTTGAAGTTTTGAATGAAGCCTTTAAAGGCCGCATATCACATGATCCTTTGGGTGAAACTTCCACGGTTGTTGTGCTGGAAAGCAAGGTTGCCAAAGATGATTTGTTCAGAGATATTTCACATACATTGTGTGAAGAGAAAGAAGCCAAGGAGCAAGCTTTGCATAGTTCTCACAATGAGGGTTTGCCAACTGATGTAACGCGCAGTGAAACTTATCAAGTCGCATTTTTAGAAAGTTCCACACTCAACGCATTGAATGACAATGATTTAGGAAATCAGTTGTATGAAAAGATTTCCATGAGAAACACCATTGAAGACAAAGTTTCTCATGATACCATCGATGAAAAACCATCGACCAACACATTCGACGACAAAATCCTACGCAATGCTACTCGCCAGGAGGGCGCATCAAACGAATGCACTGAAGAAGAAGGCGAAAAATCGAACGACACTCCTGCCGAGGCGACTTCATGCAAGACTTTGGCTCGAAAGATGGCTTGCACCAAGCTGGAAAAAGTTCAGGAGCGAACAACTGCTTGCAGTCTCTCACTGCCAGCCATAGTTATGAACGCAGCTAGTATTGGCAGCCAGGCAGTGGTTTCCAACTCGGAACAAAAATTGGCGAAACTACCAACAGTGCAGCCAGAGTATACGTCACGTTCAGGTTGCGTGGTCGAACTTGCCGGGGTTGCTTCAGATGACATCACCTCTAGCTTGGTTCAAGCTAACGTGAGCTCTACACTGACGATGGAGGACGACGAAACTGACTTGCGGATTGAAAAGGATAGAGATGCTTACTTGAGACCTGATGAGATCGGAGCATCATACGAAGAAGAGATGAGCGTCGAGAGCCCAGTGACATTGAAATCTGATGACGACTCGACTCTGGATAAAACTTCTGAGTACGTCTCCATTCCACCCACTCAGCCAATAGATGTCGATGAAATCTATGAGAAACTCCCTGAGTCATCAACGGAAGGCGATTCAGACGTGCCTGCAGTATTTTTGAGGATGGAGGAAAAAGCAGTAGGTTTTGAAGGCGGAAAGACTGGAGAAGAAGCGGAAAACAGTGCCTCGATGGAGTCGAGCAAGCAATCTGAGAGCTCCAGCAGGGAGACCATGCGCTACACGGATTGCTCTGATGCTTTGAATCTCTCAGAGATTGAAGAATACGATCATTTCGCGACACAGAAAATTAACAACGGCGATATTTCGAAGGACCTGAATGACGATTTGTCAAATGTGTCCAGACGTCAGATAATAGAAAATGCACTGAATCTAAACCACCCCTCGCTGAACAGAAGGACTCAGAACTCTGGTGGTGAAGTTTTTGGATGGGAAGGAAGTGGCGGAGATTGCGAGTTTAGACTGATGACGCCCGTCAGTGAGGAAATTATATGGGAAGAGGATTCCGAAGAAGAATGCGCCAGCTACCCATCCATGGATGCCCCTCATGAGCTTGTGCCGCGCGCAGTGTATGTGCCGCGGGATCCGGAGGAGAAGCACGTCCGCTATTTTGCCGAGGGGGACCTCAGATTCATGCTTGAGCAATCTCGTCATGGAAGCCTTGATGAAAACACGACACACAGTGCTGATGCGCAGAGTCTAAACACACTGAAAAACACGTTTTCTAAAGTCGTCAGCAGCGATCAACACGACGAGGGTGGTAAACAAATCTACACAGCCGAAGTAAGGACTGATCGTAAGGAAGGTAGTCTGCCATATTCGCAGCAGAAGCCTGCATTCAAGCCAGTTAAATACAAAGAACTAGTTTACGAAAGAGTCCCTAGTAATGTAAGCAGTGATGATCCCAGTGAGAACAGATTGAACTCACGTCACTTTGGAGCCCCCACGACGCTGAATGACGTGGGATGCATGCTTAATTCCGACCTAATCCCCACTATCGAGCATGATCATAGAAAATCAGCGGCTTTCAGTGAAAAAGATGGTGGTGACTATGAAACAGTTCAAGTGGTAAACATCGATGAAACGATGCGTGGATATAGCTATGCCGACGACGACGGAACGCGCTTGTCAGATAGTCGCAATCTGGTTCCATCCCAATTTGCATACGACTTTGTCCTTGAATCATCAAATGCGGATATGTCACCGGCAGACGTTCTAAAGGCTGCCGTGGAGGCTGTGGCAGAGATGAGCACCACAGCGGTTGCATCTGAGATGGAGGTGTCGGAGACGGATATCATAGAGTCTTGGGAAACTGTTAGCGAATGTGATGAAAAGGATTGGGAGTGCGTACCTGACATATTTCGTGCGCCCAATGTCCTACCGTTTCGTCCGGCAAACATAAGCGACAGACGACACGGAGTGTCGGATGTGAGTGGGATAAATTCACTTTTCACTGAAAATTCACGGTTTTTGTTCGAAAACACAGCAGATATATCATCAAAAAAGTCAGATTCGATTACATTAGGTGAGGTGAAAAACTCGTTGTCAACAAATGATGCCGAGAATGCAGTTTTCTCCGATGAAGTTCTGGAAGAAGGCAAGACGTATGAGCTTGCCTTTGTAGACAGTGACGTCACACTCAAAGAAAACACAGAAAAGCATCACGATGGAAACACTCCTAGTAAAACAGACTACAGCGAATCTATAAACTTGAAAAAAGATACGATTGATTACGATGACCAGCATCACCAACAAACCAAGATCACAAATGAACAGGGAAACAGTCCTCAGAAACAAAACGACCAGGAGAAAGAGAAAACCAAGCTCGTGCAAATGGAAATTTCGAAGGATGCCATTGAAAAAGTTATGCACAAATACTATCATGACGACGATGGAGATGTCGCGGATAGCGAAACAGTTGAAGACAATAATTACGACAAGGACGAAGATTTGTTTGAAATGTCAATTGACAATAGTGAAGCAAGCTTCCGTTCGACGGATGCCGAAACGAACTTTAGACTAGGACAACGACTCGGGGCTTCTTCCCACCAGCGAACAAAAGGGAGCAGGTCTCACGACACAATGGTGGAGAGCGATGAAGAGACAAACCGATTTCTTGGAAGACTGGTGGGCCACCGTTTCAACAGTGATCCAAACTGTCCGGCGAATTGTCAATCAACATCACATGCTGTGGATACTGATGCAGTTGCTGGTAGGGAAGGCACAGCTGAGTGGGCAGAGATGGAAGATGAATGCCCGGAAGGAGTTTGTTTTCTAGATCCAGCGGGCGGGTGGCGATCTAAAGTTGCAACAGCTGAAGCTAATCCACCCGAACGTTCGAGCCAACAACGGGCAGTGGTTTTTAGTGATACCGGTTTTGTGTATCAAAACTTGTCGGATTTTGCCAACAGGAGAAACCAGCTCTACGAAGGCATTGCCGACAGCACTGAGAGTGCATACACAAGTGGCAGTTCTGAATTGTCTTGTGCTGCGCCCAAGGGTTCGCATGCCTCGCTTAGTGATTCAATATCTGCTACTGCAGCGAATGCTACAACGGTTGCCGATACAAGAGAAACAAAAGCTGACGAAGGAGTCTCTGTGCGCAAGAAATCACCATATCCCACCGCCCCGCCCAGTATGATTATCCCTAAACGAAACCACGCGGTCGGAGTTACCGAGCACCAAAACAAAAACATCTATGACTCTCAAATCCTCAACACCAATGATTCCCAAACCATCTGTAGCAATAATTCCCAATCCAGCACCACTGCCTCCCAAGCCCCGGAAGTTGACAAGTCACAAACTCTTGGCCTTAGCGGTTCACAAAACTCTGAAATGAAGGAACAAACATCTCATGAAATGAATGGCTCTGCAGGATTCGAAATCAATGGTTCTCAAAGAGAGCAAATAGAATTGACTCTGGCGCAAAGCATTACTAAATCTGTATTGGAAGCTGTAGGACCATCCACATTCCCTGTCAAACATGCTAGCTTGGCCTCTAAAGTAGACCGCCATGCTAATTCACCATTTGCAGTGCATGCAACCAGACATTTCAACAACATCCGCGCTGACTACATTGAACATGAATCGAGCTATGATTTTGGGTCTAAGGAGCCTAGAATAAGAAGCGAACGAGTCCCCTTCCGCCCGTCTATGGCTAACCAAACCCACAGCGTTCCGCTGGCGAACATCGTTGAAGATGAGGTGTCAGACTTCACCGAGGAAGATTCACCAAACAGATGGGACTCAATGGAATGCTGCGTTTCCAGAAGCTTTGGTGAAGTACAGCCGAGAGATTTGAACGAAGAAGCAATCAATGATTTTTCATTCCATGACACCCTGCAACCGAACGTTGCCACAGCCGAAGAATTCGCCGAACACACGCCTATTATCTCGACAACTATTTTCGAAAATAGTTCCGGTTATCCAGCAAGTGACAGTCCGGATCAAATAGACCCTGCATGGTGTGCACTGATTAGACGTCCAGGTGTGGTAAAACAGGCTGTTCATGTTGAGAACAAACTGTCCACCGGGCAGATTACAGAAGATGCTAAGGATGCAATAAAATACTATTTCGGGCATGAGAAAGGAGATCACCCGAATCAATACTTGACATCGGCGTACCCCGCAGAAGACAAGCCAGATTGCATTGAGGATGCTCTCCTCAGCAAACTAGGTCATACTAGTAATAGCATAGAATTTCCTAAATCGGACTGCATCAGGGTTTCGCTGGGAAATGCTGTCAAGGACGAACATTTTGGTTTCCTTCAAGAGGTAAAGGAAGCAGAACCACCATACAAATTTATAAAAACGCTTACTGTGAGCGGCGACTTCGATATGGAAGGAAAGAAGGAAGACGAGGCTGTTGGTATTGATATCGCCGACAGAACAGGGAGTAGCAAAGAATTCGAACAAAGCCTGCACGAAATGAACTACCGAGTGGTTCGCGAACTGAGCATCACGGGTACTTTGAATTCTGAGATGAATGACGCCGCCGTTGATGAGTTCATGTCAAGCGTGCACAGTGAATTTGGAAATCTTGAGCAGGTTCTGAACAGATCTCAAGGTAATGAGGGTAACTGTGAAGACAAATCTGGTTCATTCGACAAGTCCCCTGTCATTGGGGCAAGCGTTGAGGAGCTTGGCTTAGCCACTACCGAACAGCTCGTAGAAGAGCAGGAGGCTAATGGTTCTGTCGAACAGCTCCAATCTTCTCTTAATGAAGGGAAATATACACCCGTTCAAAGCTTTACCAAGTATTTAGTCGAACCAACCGCAGAAAATGGCGAAAAGTACAATTTTGTATTCGGAAATGCTGTGAGGAAGTCTCCCCGTAGCAACGAAGAAAATTTCAGTCAACAGCAGGGAGAAGAATTTGTAAAAACCTACTCATGTGAGCTACCACATTTACTGCGTGAAGACATTGGAGAAGCAGAGGTGAACAAGAGTCGTTTCAATGAACGTGGGAATGATACAGTAGCGGGTTATGTAAAGCAAGACCAAACAGAACAAGATGCTGTTGTAAAGTTGCTGGAGTTAGAAGAAGAATTCGAATTTGTACCACGCAACAATGCAAGTGACAATTTGATCGGTTCAGTCACTGAAAGCACGACAGCCAAACTGAATGGCAATCCAACAGAAGTGTTGGATACAACAACAAAGTATGGAAAAATAAAAATGGGAACACAAATAGACTCAAACAATCTGTTTGTCATACAAAGTGAGGAAGGCCTAATGTCTGCCACCAATGCATTTCCAACATCCTTATATAACCACAACGATGATGATAACGATGATTATGGTGATGACGATTTCATTGCTCTATCCGGGGATGAAGATGCGATGCAACTGTCGGGAGATGCCAGCGAGCAAGAACAGTTTTCAGACGCGGAAACCATTGCAGAAGACCCGACACAGCCAAGCCAGATGTTAAGCGGATTGTCCGTAGCACCATCAGACTCTGGTACGACTGATTCGGCGACGGCCTTCTTGACAAACTGTGACGCAGCGGAAATAACTGCGGGTGAGGAATCGTTTGTCGCTGCTTGGATTAGGGATCAAC
Source organism: Stercutus niveus (assembly GCA_034698505.1). NCBI lineage: Eukaryota > Metazoa > Annelida > Clitellata > Enchytraeida > Enchytraeidae > Stercutus > Stercutus niveus. The sequence continues at coordinate 7,939 of JAQGBK010000072.1, forward strand.
TGTATGAGGCAATAGAGGAATTTGAGGAGTCTAGGGATGTCTGGGAGGAGGTGAGGGATGAATGGGAAGAGGTGGTCACTGAATCAGACGAAGCCAGGCGATACATTGACGGAGATGAGAACAAATGTGCTGTGGGGGGTGGCGATTCGTTCTGTCTCCAATGTGGCAGCCTGCCAGAGTGGACGCTTGGGTTAAATTTAGACCAGCTTCCCGCCAACCAGTTCGGTGAGACCATGACCGAAGACACTGTGGCTTTCTCAATTAGCTCTCCAAATGCAATGATTATAGACAATCCGACGCCACTAGCACCCGAGATTGACAAATGCGAAGACAAAATTATTGAAATCTCTGCGGCTAGCTTGATTCCTGAACAGTCTGGATCGGGCGTTTTCTCTAGTGGCAAAACTGTAGAGTCTCCTTGTCAAACAAAGACACTGCAAGATCTGATAGGAGATTACGCCATTGAAAAAAGAGAAAAATCTTGCGAATCACCTGAGAATGAATCTGAGATGGATGCGAATGTTCGCAAATATTTAGCATGCGTGGAATCTGGTGCTGACGATCTTGGTGCAGACACCGAGGACAATTTAGTGAAGTATAACGGCAGCTATGAGACGGACACGGATGTGGCACGAATTTCAAGCAACACATCATCCATGGAGCAAGTTCAGGACTGTTGCTCAAGCAACGAGCGTTGTTCTGAATATGCACTCAAAGATCCCAACGATTCATTCGACTGCCCGCTAGTCAGGCTTGAGTGCAAGAGGGATTTTCGTGGCGTGGATGGACCGGAGGGGTTTGAGTTGTCTGGCGATCCGGAGCGAAAAATACTGGATGACGTTGACAGAAATGAGAATATCGCTGGACAATATGGTCTCGATGCTTCAGCTGATGACGCGTAATGCCCGCTCAGTGGCTTCTATCAGGTTAGTTTCTTAGTTCTCTGCCGAACGAGGCTTGGAATAAATCCTATCCAACTAGTCCAATCTTCTGCCCTTCTCTTCAGATTTTCATGCATGTCTTTTTCAAGTTGTTCGGCAAACGTTCCTATTATTTTTCTCCCTCTTGGTCTCGTGCCGTCCATTGTTCCATCTTTAACCTTTTTCATCATCATCATCATCATCATCATCATCATCATCATCATGGGTTTAACGTCCGTTTCGTTGACAACTGACAACATCAGGGACGTGCATCGGGGATGTTCTTCATGAATGCGCCCCCGAAGTAATGTGTGACTGTTCAAATTCTCTTTTGCTCGTACTATAGATATTATCGATATTATTTTGCTGTGATCCACTGCCAATGGCGTGCATTATCATGGTGATTGTTTGCCTATCTACTGTACGCTTCCATATTGTTTTTGATATTTATTATATATAAATATATAATTTTAAATATAACAATTAAATATTATTATATTTAATTTCAAACAAATTATTTGTGTTAATTTGCCATCAAAATTATGTCTGCAATTGACCTTAATCTAGATTTGAATCTACCCAGAACGCTTTCGTTTGATAATTTTAAAGATTGAATTTAAATATAACAGTTAAGCGTAATTGTAACATTTTGTTTTCACTTTAATTTGGTCCTTTGTCTAATTTTTTTCCTACCTGATAGGCTTTTGTCATATGATTTGTGTTGTTATATCTAAGCAGTGACACAATAACTGCACTTGTCTGCTCCTGGTCAAAAGTTAATTTGCCTACACTAAGCTTGTTAATTAGTCATATCCAGTAATTCTGAAACGTTTAGTTGCATAACGTAAAATTAATATTTGTGTAATTATAAAATGTTCAGCCTTTCTAAAATCATCAAATTGAATTTAGTCTGTCTAATTGAATTGTATTGTTTTACAGACATTTTGAAGGCTGCAACTTTAGTCGTTGTACTACAGACGTTACGGGAAATGGTAGAATTGGACTGAAAGTTTCTCATTTATGTTTGCATAACATTAATTCTCTCTAAGTATTAACTTGTTGTTATATAGTACTGTGATATCATTAAACGCCGTCGTCCAACCAACTCAAAAAACGCCTGCAAGTTTTCGCGGTGAACAATATTCGTATTAATTGTTACTTGTTTAATGGTTCATGTTGACATTGATATTATGCCCGATTTGATATTTTAAATGTAAAAATGGTACATCTTATAAAAATCGTATATTGAATGTAATAATTACAAGCTTAGGCACGTTTGTTGTTTCAATAATCTCGAACCTAAGAGGTGGCTACGCCCCGACAGTGGTGTCATCGGTGGCATAGCCGGTGATAAAAAATACTTTGCTAAAGGGTGTACAAACTGATCGTATGGCCACAACACTTTGACCCGGCTCCCAATCTAGTAACAAGTCCTAGTATCTTCGATCATAAAACGATCAGTTTTATGAGTAAGTGTTATTACAGTCAAACAAATTATAACCTATAATCAACTGAAATTAATTCAAATTTCAGTAAAAAATGTTATCTCGGCATTCGCCAAATTCGTTCGGGGCCGGGGCTCCGACGGGACGGTCAGGACCCCGCTGGGGGAGCTCACGACGCTCCCCAAGATCGGATTGCTCTGACGGTTCGCGCCCTCAGTACTCGGGCGTGAAAATCTCCCGTTTCGCGCAGGAGCATTTTAGCCGATGAAATTCGCGCCTGCATTTTAGCAGGTGACATTCATTGACTCTTCTCATTTGGCCTGTTTAACGGTCATAGGACAGTTCCCGGTGTAATGATGTCAGTCAATTACGAAAAGGGACGCCAAATCGATACGGCACGATTCGATATGGCCCAGTGGTTATATATTTTGTTATTAAGCGGCGGCGCCATTAAAATTAATGCGGAAATCTGGTCCCGCTGCAATACAGACGCAGCGTGGAGCGCATCAAGTTTTATACTGTGGCTATCTAGTACCATGTACCGTAGTGTAACCGTACCGTCATGTAATGTTAGCCGTAATGTAACCGATCATGCTGTCATGACATTGTGTAATATTTTGTCACAAATCAATATTTATGGGTCTTCTTGCCAATGCGTGGTGGCCGAGTGGTCTAGAGTGGTTTGGATAGAATCGGGAGGTTATGTGTTCAAACCCTGACGTGAGCAGACTGTGACAGTTGCCCGTTACACACAAATTAACTGTGTGATCATTTGTCGGTAGCTACCTGTAGCTCAGCATGTTAGACTGAGTACTCTGAGAAGGAAAGCTCCGGAAAAAATAAAACATTGAGTTATCC
>JAQGBK010000073.1:0-11140 GCA_034698505.1 Stercutus niveus
CTATCTGCTGATTGTCGTGCTGTTTTAAACCTTACGCGGTATGACGTTTGTGTTTCAAATAAACGAATATATATATAGATAAATATGAACGTTAAACTCACATGATAAAATTAGATGCTTTAATAGCACTATCCAATGCCCATAGGTTGGTTGCGATGAACAAATTTGGAAGAGAGGAGATTAGAGCAGAACTAGTAGGTAGCCAAAGTAGGCAGCCAAAGTAGGTAGAAAGCGAAGAAAGTAACTTTTTATTACCAATGATTTTAAAAAAATTAACTATAGAGAAATCCAGGACGATGAGAGCTATTCAGCTCTCCTGTTTTCCTGTTCCTGTTTTTCATTGCAATAGTTAAACCGCTTTTAATTTATCATAATGTGGCAAATTGAGCAGAGTCACATATTCAAATTGCTTCGACATTCCACAATAATAATTAACATTTGACCAGTTTTTAAAATAAAATGAAAAGTTTTTAGTTCAGTTTATTTGGACAGCAGTCAACGCAGGTTGAATGTAGTTGTTTGGCAATAGTCCAATATAAATTTAATATTCCAGGCACGTGACTGCCGTAGCCAATCAGCTGCTGTCATAACAGCTAACGATCTCAGTGCGCGTGCGTAGCCACGCCCACCGTAAAGGTCACGTGCATGTCGCGACCAATCACACGTCGACGTTACTATTTGTTGCTTGTAGGGATGTTCACATCAGCTGTAAATTGAGTTCGAACAAAAATGATTTTTTCATTTATTCATTCACTCTAGATTTCCGCCTAAAACCAAAGAACTGCGGCCTAATCGTCCTTCGCTTCCGGTTGAAAATTCGGGATGGTAAGTGGCTTTTTTCTATCGATGTAAATGCATTGCGAGTATTTGTTTGTGTCGGCGTCGGTGTCGACGCGCCGCCATAGCTTGATGAATAGACAACGCGGTATTTTTGCCGTCCGTTGCTTGTCCGTAGCGGTTGAAGGGGTTGAAGCGGGTACGGTTTGGATGCGATTTGCTGTGATAACATTCGTTGGTTTTTTGTTCTCGTTGGTTTTTTGTTCTATGGAGGCTTTGTATAACCGGTTCGCAATTGCAACGGTGCGGAGGGGTGGGTTGCGGGAATGATTTTCATAGTCCAAGCCACATTAGGCTGTTTGATAAAAGAAATCAGGCATTATATTTACAGTGACTATTTACCACTTGCTAGATTCAATGGTTCGAAATCTTTCTCCACTATGCTAGTGTGGCGAAACGTTCAATAACCGGTACCAAACAGCGTCATCTTCAATATACGCTTAAGTAGCAAACACCTAAGACTCGGAGGGAACGCGTCGCACCCCCATCTGTCTCTGTCGCGATCTCCATCAGCCATGCGGCCCGCAGTCGCAAACGCCGATGTCATGCTCTATTTGACAGATCCATGTTGTGCATGGTCGACCGCTGTATCATATCATATTGACTATAGGATTTGTATATATGATTTATCATATAGGATTTGTTTTATCTCGGACGTATCGTTCTCAGTCTCCTGGGTACCAGAGTGACGTGAGTGCTAAGCCCTCAATGCGCAGTGAGGAAGTTCGTCCTTGCCACACCCTTTTCTTCCCTGTGCTCTGCTATCTGTTAGCGCCTGTGAGCTCGCTCTACTAACAGTGATCCTCGTGACCTCACAGGCGATCATAGATAGCAGAGTAAAACAGGGGACACAAATTGGTAAATTAAAGTTCTCATCACATATGGTTAGGTCCGTTAGATAGTAGTAGATATCAAGTTACTCGGAGAGGGTCATGTCAACGATCCAATGAACTATGCCTTCATTGGAAATATTAACAGAGCTCTAATAATTACTAATGGTAGTTATTACTGTGCATTTATAAGTAACTAGAAATGACTAGTAAGCATTGTTGTCATGCATCCGCAAATTCCGCATCTTGTGTTACAAGTTGTGTGTGAGAAAGATTATAGCTTATATTGATGTCAGCAGTAGTAAATGATTTTGATGTTGTTTGAATGTTGCAGGCGACCGATGAACCTGCGTTCTTGACCAAAGGCATTGAAGTTAGCGCCAAGTATAAAGGCGCGTTCTGCGAAGCGAAAGTGAAGAACGTTGAAAAGTGTGTCAAGTGCAAGGTAATTCTTTTCATATATTTATTTGTATAATTTATACATAACTTATAGGAAATGTTCATAGTAACTGTTGTGTTGTTGTGATTGCTGTTGCAATTTGTTTACCGATCCATCATGTTTGTACCGCTCATCATGCTGTCTCGCCATGTATGGATTGAGCAAAATACATGTGTCCAAATTTGGACCAAAGGTATTGCAGTTAGCACGAAGTATAAGGGTGCATTCTGCGAAGTGAAAGTGAAGGATGTTGAAAAGGGCTGTCAGTTCTCCTTCCCTTTGCACTTTTCTCTGTGGCCTTAAAACCCATTTCTTCCAGCCATAGATTTACTATCCTCCAGCCTTACCTGACATCACTGAAATTGACCTTGGCTTTCCCATCGACCTCCCTCTCTCTTCCGTCCGTGTCATCTCTTTGTCTGGGTGGGGCATAGGGTTTTGCTTGTAACATTTATAGAGACGCCCCCTAGGCCATCATTAGATGGCGAAAATCATTAGATGGCGAGAGAGTGTAAAATGCCCATTATTAATTAGCATTGTGTTGTTTTGCATCGTGACATGTTTAATTTGTTTCTGTGTGTGGTGGGGTTTCGTTAGAAAGTTTATTATCTTAGTAAAATCATCAACTTACTGTGCGTGTTGTGTAGGTCTCACTTAAGGAAGACAGAAAGCAGTTGGTCGTATCTGATGAGGACATTCGCGGTGCCCTGAAGGTCTGTCAATAAAAATCTTCTTTAATTAACAAATGCATACTGGACAAATTTTTTGATTTTTTTTACTGTTGTGAATTTGTACACGGACAAATCTTCATTTAGCAAATTTTAACTGTTATGAATTTTTACACTGGACAAATCTGCTTTAAAAGCACAGTTTAATAGTTGTGAATTTATATATCAATTGGAAAAATCTGAGCACTTTAACAAAATTTAACAGAACTTTGTGAATTGATACACTAGACAAATCTTCTTTAATAAATTTGTGCAGAACTTTGTGAATTTGCACGCTGTAGAAATCTGGTTAAAAAATGTTAACAGTTGTGATTTTCTTATTTGAATCAAATTAAATAATATAGTGAATATAAATTTAAAAATTCCTATTAAAGTTTGAATCAAGCCATTTAATTGTAAGCGGAATAATTATCAGTAATTACACCTCTATGCTAATATTTAAATAAAGATAAAAAGAGTTGTTAATTTATAGTTGTATACATGTGAAAGTTCATCTAATTTTTAAATTATTGTGGAATCATATACGCTTTAAAATTATTAACTTGTTGTTTCTTGTGTTTAGATTGGTTCTACTGTGGAAGTACGCCTACCAGACACCGGAGTCTATGTTGAAGCAATACTTAATCGTGTTCACGATCAAAGCATGTATACTGTCGGTAAGCTGTCAACACTCCTTTTAAACCAATTTTGATTCCTAGTAGGAAAAATAGAATTTTTGTATTCTTTTGTATAAACTTTAAAGCATTTTTATATACTCGATTTGGGGCTTGGAAATCATGATGTCATTTACTGTACACTATTGTCACATTATAACAAAACTAATAAATAAATAGAATTTAACTTGTAGACTCTTTCTCTTACATCCCGATTTAGATTGTAAATTACTTATTATCTGGACTGTAGCACGTGGTTACTGGCTTCCACAATGTGGTGCTCAGTTCTGAAGGGAAGATGCCAGAAATATTGTAATTTCTATCTGCTGTAGCAAAGTGTTTTAATGATGTAGCCACCCAGTGTCTGGGCTATATAAACTAAAACCGATTTGTGCATAGTATTGAAGCGTAGTGCCGTTGTTCGGTAGTTCGTGGGGCAATTTCAGTGTAATGAGCATTCAAAGGATTCACCGACAGATACTCAATTGCTTAGAAGTACAAGCAAATGCGGAATATCTTGTCTGGATGTTGTAGATGAAACTGTTGCTATCATATCCATTAACTCTTTAATGCCCAAGGCACGGCGGCGGCGGGTAGCGGCGGCGGGTGGCGGCGGTTAGGCACAGTACATAGCGTCTTGGTAGAAATAAATGGCTGTTTTGATGCGTGTGCAGCGCGCCTTGGGCATTAAAGGGTTAAAGACTATTTATTTAGTATGTACATTACACAATACTCTCAAATCTCTGTAGTCAGTAGAATCATACATTCTTACAAATTGTATTTCAGTGTTTGATGACGGTGATGAGAATCGGCTGAAGAGGACCAAGCTGTGTCCTAAAAGTGGCAGACACTTCATGAAGAGCGAGGTAATTCTATTGCAGAAATTGAGTTCTATAAATCTTTAAACAGTTTTTAATAAAAAAAATTTAAATGATAAAATTTTGTGTAGTTCGTTTGTCTGGTTTTATTTTTCATTGATACACTGACCGATTACGGTGATGTAAGAAAAGTAAGTGAAGATTATGCTGTGATGAAAATCACGCAATGGCCGTGATTTATTATTATGATACGAGATAGTCATTATTCATTTAATTGCTGCTGTTGTTTTATATGTCGTTGCTGTTACTTTTAATTCAATGTTAAAGCGATCAGTATTTGGTAAATTTCAGCCAATGCTCCAATGATTCAATTGTTTGTTTGTTGTTATATATAGACCCTGGATGATCTGCCTCTCACACATCCGGAGCACTTTGGAACTCCTGTTGTCAAGAAATTAAAGGCCAAATCTGCAGCAGTTTGGTAGGTGTTTGCTGAATTACTTCAGTTTTTCTGACTTACCTGGATAAGATTTGCTGACTTACCTGGATAAGATTTGCTGGCTATCTGGATAAGATTACATCAAATAAATATTTGTTACTTCGTTAAGATTGTAAATAACTATAGATATTAGTTTTGTTTAACATGATGAGTGTTCATGTGGAATTTGTTTATATAATTGCTCATAAATGTTCATAAATTTTTTTTCCATAATTATGCATGTATTTTTCAATTGATTAGAAAATAATTGTTCGCATTATGTCTAAAATTTAATACAGCATTGTGCATCGACCTTTGCCTATACCTAATCAAATAATGTTGATGAGAATATCCCAGGTATGCTGCAGGTAAATATTTACAAATTTTGCGGATGGGAAAACAACATTAGAGCGATTAATTGTGTGCACTGTGCAGGGATAAATGAATTAGTTTTTAAATTAATTACACACCCTAATCTACAATTTCTAAGGAGATAGTTCCTGAGGCAATAAAATGAAATTACAGTATATTGGATAAATCCAATTTCATTTTATATTATTCATACGGTATTCACTATTCAGTTGTAATTTGTGTTACTTGACTTACTGACTAATTTCCATGGCGATGATCAAGCTGTGAAAGCAGCTCCAACACAAACTTTCTCCTACAGTATCTTTTGGGGGCTGCTCTGGTCGACTCCGGTAGTGTCAGTCCACCTATCACGCAATCCTCCCGGGCGTCATCCAGCGTTATCGTTATCTTTGCTTTGGCCACCCCCTCTGTCTGGAGCAGCGGACTCACTGTGCAAAGCTGCATAGACAAAGCTACAATTTTTGTTACTCAAATTGTTCTATTTATCGCTTGTATTTATTCAAATTCTCCATTTATTGCTTGTGTAGCTCTGAGTCGGAATCGGACAATGAGAGTGCGGTGAGCGATGAGCCTCCTGCGAAGCACGTCTACAGCAGCCACGTGCAGGATCTGCTGGGCCGGGTGATGTGTGTGGAGGTGGAGGATCGCACCAAGAAATCCGTCACCATACCAGTCCTTGTCGTACTGCCGACCGCTGACGATGTCGTGCTCTCCACCAAACACCATCTACTCGTCCGCTCCTTCAGAGATGGAAAATAGTTAGTCGTTGTATTGATCTATATTTTATATTAGTGTTTCATGATTCTGATTAGTTTCATTCTATTTGTGTTGTCGTTCTTGTTTCATTCTATTTGTTACATTAGTATTGATTGCAGCAGTATTGACTGCAATGCTATGATTAAGTAGTAGGCTGGATGTAGGCTTAAATAAAGCAATAATATATATTTTAAATTAAGCTGGATGTAGGCTTAAATAGTGCTCTCAACGACTACAAGTTTCCTCTTGTTTTTGTTAAAATGTAAATGTTTGCAGTTTGCACGGTGACATTTGCATAGTAACATTTGTATAGTAACATAACATTTGCATAGTAACATAACATTTACATAGTAACATAACATTTACATAGTAACATAACATTTGCATAACGTTATTTTTTGTGATGTTATTTGCTTGCTATGTTTTCGTATATATAACGCTTGAAATGTATATAAAAGTTGGTTCAATTTATTCCAGCATCGCGACGACGACGTCAGAGATGAAACCGTTCATATGCGGAATGGCTGAAAAGAAGCCCGATAAATTGCTCAAGTTTGCATTTGACAAAGCGCGCCAGTACACTGAGAACAACGAGTTGCCCCCGTCCTGGGACCGCTCGGAGCTGCTGGGATACTGTTCAAACGATAGCAGCGAGGTGAGCGTGCTGTCATGTCTCAACTTTACTTTGTGGGTAACCGTATCATCGTTCATGATGCAACTCGCCTCAAATGAAGTGAACACGAACAATTGACTTGAAATATATGGGTACCAGGGGTAGTGATATCCCTTTATCCGAAAATCAGTCCTAGCAAGTTCTTGTCAAGTGACTATATAGCATTGCGATTAGTCTTCATAATCACTTGTCTGCATTTTGGTTTCGGTGGTCTAGAGCACATAATTTGTCAATATATCAATTTTTATTCGCATTTGGTACAACTGTATTTTGTTGTCTTGTGACTTCTGATTATACATTTTGATTCAATTGCTAACTTTGTCAGTGGGCATGACTTTGTATACAGTTTCCATTTGGCTGTAAGCATATGGCCCCTGGTCGGCCCTCGCATCTCCCCTATCCTAAGGAGACTGAGTACATCAGGGATAAGAAAAACCTCAATCTAACAGTTAAAGTGCGCTTGCTGCGAGCCATTGTTGCTTATACGTATAATATAAGGATTAAGGAGGAGAAGAATTTTTGTTAAATTCTTCTATATCTTTCATTAATCAGTTGAACAAGCCTCTATGTTATAAATTTCTTGTGGTATGAGTGATGGCAGTTTTAAAATTTAGCATATTTTGAACTTGTATGCCAATTTTACATTCAAATCAGCCCATTTGGTACAAGTCACACAGTAGTGCTTTAATTCAATTGCTGACTTAACAGGACTACAATTGTTAATCTGCTACGATTTCTACAATACATGTGTAGACGTAATGGGTTTCTGAGCTGTCACTTCTATACTTGTTTTGGGATAGGACTAATACCACAATCTATTGCCTCACATCGCATTTACAATATTCACTACTGCTCTCGTCACAAATTACTTTTCATCAATTGTCTTGCCAAGTTGCCAGTATTTATTATATGCGGTGGTGTTTAAATCAGCACTGAAATCTTTTCTTTTAACCTGGCTCAACATGCACTTTGACTGATTTTGACATAAATCTTATTGCGCCTTAGAATTTTGTCACGTCTCCCAATCCGTGTTTTGAATGTTTTCTAGGAAGCGGGCATAGGCTAAACGAAATGTTATGACTTACGTATAGCTGCACGCAATATAATGATGCAACGGCTTATTGGCTTGTATGCACTGCGCTGTGTACGTCGTGTTCCTTTACTCAGACGTACTTGTAAACAGGCGCGAGTAGACGGCGCGAAACGAAACAAGTTTTTATCAGTTAATGATGTAATTAATTAAATCGATGCCGACTTTCATATCTCATGGCCCAGTCATGGGTCTTGATGCTATTAAACATTAATGATGATGATAATATTCAACATAGTTAAAGAGTCATATTTCCGTGATCGCGGAGTTCCGCGGGATTTCCGATTTCTCGCGGAATTTTCGATTCCCCGCGGAATTTCCGATTTCCCCCGGAATTTGCATAATTTATCTAAAAATCGCAAATAAAAACAACTTTTGACATACATTTTTGAATTTATTACCGTGGTATTGCTTTTCCGTTTGTATTTCATGAAAACTTAAGTTTTAATCGAGCTTTTGTTTGTTTACCGTGTTACTGCCGACACCTCAACAACCAATTGAATGCATTCAAGCATTATTCACCGTTGTTTGCAAAGTCGTGATTGGTCACAACATAGAACTAATGTATGAGTCAGACGTGTAGCATAAGGAAGAAAAGTCTCGTGGACTAACAAATTGGCCGGGGACGTGTAGCGAGGACCTAGTAAGCCTATATCAATATATCATCGGATAAAATTCGTCCTTACTTTGTTGATAACATTTGAAGGTTTAATTGTATACATTTTTGGTTCATAACTAGTCCATCCATTGTTTATGTTGCCGTTTCTATATTCTTTAGCCTGTTTTGATGCGTGAGTCGCGTATAAATTTCTCCGTAAATTTTGCCCGCGAAATCCGCTCGTGATTTTTCAGATTTTGCCCGCGGAATCCTCTCTTGATTTTGCAGAATTGGGATTTCTTGCAGCAGAATTGTCAATTTTCTGCCGCAGATTTTTGACCTCCTTTAACATAGCATCAAAACTTTGAGCGCGTGCCGTGTGTACATTGTACACAGTGTAGTGTGTACAACTACAGTAGTGCAGTGTACAGTAAGTGGCTTGAGAATGCGCATGTTTGAGAAACAATTATAGACTGCTAGTGTATGAGGTTCTAGTCCTATTGGTTTGACGAAGTGGTGACCTAGTGGAGAGGTCATTGGGATCACAACCGCGAGGTTGCGGGTTCGAATTCCGGCTTATAATCAGTCCCTGACCGTTGCCCGTTACACACTTTTGGCCGTGTGATCTTTAATTTGTCGGTAGCTAACTGTATAGTGTATACACTCAGCAGTTGGACTGAGTAGACTATTTCCACTGGGTAGGACTTGATAAAAACGTGTAGGCCTACACTGACCGATTGCACCATCATAAGTGTTCTGCCCGAAGGCAGGTCCGTGGCATCAAGCTTTTCCAACTCTCCTGATCTTCTGCCCAAATCTTTTACCTTTGGTTCGTTTTCTTCCCCTTGGTTTTTTACGAGCCATAGCTGATTACAAGTACAGGCATGGCTTACGTGCATCGGTGTAAAGCGGTAAAACTCCCAAAGTGATCAGCTACTGTACCAGACAACATCGGCAATCGTCGATGATGCAAATCGTCCAATCAGCGGAGGATGTTTCAGACTACGGCAGATTGTAACAGCACATAAATCCAACATTCACCACCGCAGACTCCAGCTTTATATTATAATACTTGGCCCTAGTGTCTGTTTATTGCACCGCTATCCGTTCGCTTAATGTCTGGTCTTAAGTTTATTGCACTGTTATCGGTTCGTTTAATGCTAGACCCTAGTGTATGTTGATTGCACCGCAGTTCAAGAGCCACGGGCTTGAAAGCGTTTACGATTTAGCATTGCTACAATGTATAGGCATACTCATATAGTTGTCCACCTGGTTGCTGTTTGGCTTTTGATATGTAATGAGGAAAGGACTAGTGATGCTAGACAAATTTTAATTCCAAATATGAATTGTTATATTTAAAATACTCATACTTAGCTTTCATTTATAATTCGTCTGAACTGTGTAAGTAAACTGGGATTCTAGAATCAAAGTAGCCGGTGTTAGAGCCCACACGGCACGAATCAATGCCACAGGATATAGTGTTCTTGTGCTGATAGCGGAGCCAGCGCAATGCAGCATGTGATGCATGGTGTTTTCCATTATATCTTTTGCAGCCACAAGACTGCGGGATATTTCTACACCCCTGAGGGGGTTTTCGACCCCCCGATTTTGAAAGACATCCAGAGAATACCCCCTGTGCGTGGCGTGCTGGGAAAAAAGCCTCGCATAGGGGGGGGGGTATGGGAAAACAAGTTTTTTGCCCCCCCCCCGCTCAACGGATTTTTGGGTCTTAGTGGACACTTTCTTTTAATTAACCCCCCTCAATAATTCCTAGCAAAAAGCCTGCAAGACTGTTTGTTACTCATTCATATTATATCCATCGGCAGAGTTGACCAATTATTTGTTTATATGCAGTGAATAGAATGCACAAAATAGCCCCAATGAGCTGACATGCCGCTAAATATCAGACTAACGTGAAACTTTCAAGGCGCAAAATTATTAGCCGTAGTGCACTGACGGCTACATTAAACAAATAGCAAATAAATGTTAACCTTTTAAGATAGCAGCTGCGTGACACGCGTGTGCTGACCAGAGGTTAAATGCTAAATAAACATACACAATATTTTATAACCTGCAGTAAGGCACATATAGATTAATGTGCTAATTTTTAAATCGACGCGGTGGCAAATGCGCGCTGATTTATGTGCAGCTAAAATCTGTGGCTCTGAGAAACATCCCCAACTAATTGGACGATTTGTAGCAGCAGAGATGATCGCTGACGTGCCGTTAACTTAAACAGCAACAAAAACAAACCAATCTGTTTTTGTCGTCACGTTTGTGAACTTTCCTTAATATGTTTACTGTTGGTGACTTGCTTTCTGAATCGTTATAATAACCAGTTTGGTAGTGCTCTGCCGTTAGACAGGTCCGGTGGCAACTACCATTTGGCAGTTGCCGTCTTGCGAAGATACTTGATGTGGTTTCCCGTGGTCTTCCTCAAGGGCTTATATTTGTGGAGTTTTCCTTCTCAGAGTACTCAGTTTTACCTGCTGAGCTACAGGCAGCTACAGACAAATTAATGATCATACAGCTAATTGTGTGTAACGAGCAACTGTCACGGTCTGCTCACGCCGGGATTTGAACACACAACCTTGCGATTGCTATCCCAACGCTCTACACCACTCTGCCACCGCGCCTCGGCTAATAAACAGCATCATGTTTTTTTTAAAAATTAATAAAGCGGTAAGAAAATTAATGTCAACTAAACAAAAGCCCGAATGTCCACGGCAAAACACTTAACAAATATGTAGATTGTAGAATATCATAAGCTAATACTATGAATAAATTTTTACGTCCCCGCTGTTGCCAGCTGCTATTGCCAGTCGACAACAAAACGGACGTTAAATTGATACGAAACAATACGATATC
>JAQGBK010000074.1:0-11089 GCA_034698505.1 Stercutus niveus
GAAGAGCTTGGCAACGGTCTCTTCGGTATTCGCCAGAGCCTCGTTAGCCGACTGTTGCAGTCGTTGCCCGTCCCCCACGGACTTGGACGTGAGGTTGGACTTTGGTGGGCAAATTTTTGATGACCGCAGATGACACAGGAACTAACAGATACGGTACTGAGACTTTTCAGAATCCTCGGCGCTTTGTTGTCAAGAAACAAGATTAATGTCATAATAGGCCTACCCCTTTAGACGTTATTATTAAGGATAATCATTGCTTAATGTTAACGTCTCTACGTTGAATTATTAAAACGGTAATATTTGAACCTAGTATCAAACACTCCCACCTTAATGACTGTAATTAGCTAACGAGGATGCTTTACAAATTATTCTAATTTCCTATAAATTTTTGCTTACATGCCTTGGAAACTCTTGTAGACCTACTTATGGTAATTATTTGCGACATGTCACATGAATGAATAAGCGAATATAAAAACTGAAGATGATAAGATCGAATGTTAAATATAGGCAATGTTAAATCTGGAATGTTAAATACAATTGAGTTACCTTGATTGACACCATCCTTGCTTTCGATGTATGCTTTTCCATTTTTCGCCATGTAATGATGTGAAACGGGCCACTGAATCCTCCCGTTGGTCTTTCTGCGACCCATGGAAGGAGGGATCATGTGTAGACGATATGGTTTATTTGGCAGAATAAACCATCTTCATTGCTAAAAATGAATAGCATTTATTCTCTGGCACTGCAGATATAGTGCGAGTTAAAAATTAAAACGTAACTATGTTTTAGCCATTTGTCATTAGCTATGTTTTTAACCTACATAATTCTAACAATGAACATATGATTAGTATAGGACAATGTAAAACAAACATTAGCCTATAATGTTTTACATCGTAAATGTAAATTCTGACGTGAATTTACATTTGTCAAAATGTAAATTCACGTCAGACATGGTTAAATTGCAATTATTGGAGAGTCACTGTCTGCCAATCTTGGTGTATGCTGCTGAAAGTCTCAATATTAACAAAACTCAGCTAAAAGCTATCAATAGTTGGTGAAATAGTTGGTATACAGAAAAATATTTGGATATCACAAATGGGAATCTGTGAGAGAATTAATTAGTTTGCTGGGTCATCTTGATTTACTTCACCTTGTAAATCTGAGGCGCCTCATATTTGTAAAAAAATTAATTGGGTCTTTGTAACAATCCAATCATTGATAATTATCTTAAATTTTATGTGCATTGTGGTGAGTTTAGAACTAAAAACACTGTTCTAACACAGTATAATTTTAGAATTCGTTGGTCGATGCCGAAGTTTAAAGCAATGATGTTTGCTTCATTTAGAGAGGAGCTGTCGTAATAGGTTAAAGATCTTGGTTCATGCTAATCATCTAACAATTGTGACTATTTGATGTACAATTTAGTTAGGTGATCTTTGTTAATCTATTGTTGCTGTTTCTGCTGCTCTCTGCTTCTTGCGATTAAAATACATTATTATAAAGACATGTGAAAAAGAGACCTCGGAGGTGCTCCCTTCCTCCATCATACTTTAATTTTTTTCAAGGTTCGGATGGATAGAAACTCGCTGTGTAAGACAAACAGTTTGGCATTTCGTCAACATATCTATCTGCTAGCTAGCCTAGCTAGCTGAGCTACTGATATTGGAGTATTGGTATGAAACTAGTTTTTTAGGATCCTTTCTCAGACGATTGTGAATCAAATTGTTGGCTGGATTTTTAAAGCAGTTTTGAAGAAAGTTTTTCTGCCCAGGACGTAAAGGTAAGTTGCTGCTTTTAGACTTTGTTTACCATTTAACTGGGAATCCTGGAAATGACTATCATCGCTGATGCTGGCTTGTAGTGATAAATGTAATTGCTTGCAGAGTCTAGACGCAGCGTGCGCATTACGTCAGATCTGTCACTTGTGGTCGGAAGTCGGATTCAGAGCGATGATGGCTTTACTTTTATAGCCGCTGTACGTCAGCAGTCGAACAACGTCGGAACCGTTTTTTCCTTTGGCACAGAACATAACAGGTATCTGAAAATCCACTGATACGCGTGCATACTGTACAAACCGCATTTCATGTGGAAGCAAGAAGATTATGGTAATTTTTTTCCTGGCCAGAATTATTTCAGAACTCTTTTCCCATATAGAATTTATAATTCCTTCCAATTTATTCTGATGGTTTACATTGACTAGTTTATAATAAATTGTTTTTAAAATAGATTTTTTTTTTTAAATTACAAAATATAAAATTTATAATATTTGTTGAAAATTTCATTGCTGGTGAATTCGTATGCTATAATATCCGTAGAATAAACTGATATAATGATGGTGCCAACGTTATGCTTTGTTTTAAAATAATTTATAGTGGTGAACAGCATGGTTTAAATGGTTTTTAGCCTACTCCAATGTGAACGAAAAACTTGGGCATTTAAATATAAATAAAATCGAACCCCATGGTCCCTAACTCTTTTCATAGACGTTAAGAATTAGTTGCTGAAGACACATTATAACATTATATGTTGTGTTTTGAAAAGCAAAGTGGTTGAGGGGCATGATCTAATGACCGTATTAACTGCATCTATACAGCTTTAGGATGAATTCCGCCAATGGTCCGGGGGCATGATCGCGAACTGCCTTCATCGGGCTTCAAGATACCGCCAATGACCCTGGTAGGCCCTCACATCTCCTCGTCCCAAGGAGACTGAGCACATCAAGGATAAGACAAACCCCAACCTAGCAGTTGTGGTGCGTTCGCTACGAGCCATTGCAACTTTTGGTATTAAGGGGGAGGAGGAATTAGAAAATTGAGTTAAGGAAAGCACACATTTTTTGTTGATGATGAAAAATTTGGTGTGTGGTGAACTACTGAACAGTAGTAAAAACAAGATCAAGTGATTTCTTTTAAATAAGTTGGATCTGGTCGTGACGTCGTCATCAAAGATGGCAGGGACGGATACAGCTTTCAAAGTTGTTCTTGTTGTGGTTGTTTATTTATTTATTTGCACTAAAAGAACATAGCACAAAACAACAGCGCACAATGTCAAGTTGCAAAAAGAGACTTCTACTAAACTTCAAGAGAGTTCCATTAGTGACTAAAGGTCACTAAGGGTAAACAATTGCACTGAAATAGCTCGAAATTAAGCTATGCCTCGGCACAAAAGGCATTACATTAATAAGTTCCAATACAATGCAGCAAACGTGTAAATGAAATAGACATCCAGTGGTAGGTTTAGTATTCAAATTAAACTACTTAAATATAGTACAACAAGAAAGGGGCCAGTAGAAGTAAGTTTTTACGTGTCCCTCCCTTTCCTCAAATCGTGCTTGAGCACGAAAACAATTGAGTCTGTATTTTTTCAATTGGGTATCAAAAAGTACTTTAAGTATCTAAAATGCATCAACACCCTTTATTATAGTACAATATTTAATATTAATAACATACCAATGCAAATTTCATAATAGTTTCTATGTTGCTTTTACAGTTATCTCGAACTTGAAAGCAGTGGCTTGCGTAACGAACTGCGGCTGCATTTTCGGCACAAATCTCAAACAAGAACTGAAACATTTGCATACAATCTAGCAGACAATAACTGGCACAGGCTTGCTGTCAGCATTAGTGGTGCAAGTAATGTAAAAGTGTTTGTAGACTGCGAACTCATATTTGAGAGGCGGTTAGAGGGGCAGGTTCTAGAGGACGTTAGCCTCATTGAAGACGCCAGAGTTTGGCTTGGTCAGAGGAATACTCATCAAGGATATTTTAAAGTAAGTCTCTTGTTTCAATATGTGCCATTCTAATAAGTTTCAAATTATGTTAATATAATAGTGATTATTTCAATATTATCACCGCACAATATTAAGAACGTCACAAGTGTTCGATGATGTTGCCCAGTGTTTTTTAATAATAGTTATAGTTTTAATAATAGTGGTAGCCATATTATTTATTAACAACAGCGCAGCAAACAAGAATGTAAATGTTGTGGCCACTAACTGGGCATTTTACCCTACTGTAAAAGACAAATAAACTTTAAATTGACAGTCAGAGACAAAATTTGTTAGCCAGCAATGGAATTGAATTATAGAATACCACACTATCTGTGTGGTAGCCTAATTTAAAAATTGTAATTTTCGACGTTATGTGTGCCTTGGAATGCCACTTAACTGTAGTCTATTGTCGTTATGTATTTTTTGGACATTTTTCACTTAAACACCGTTATATAATATAGGTGTATCGCCCACAATTTTTTGTCTAAGTGTTTCTACAGTCTTTGGAACAACATCTTTGGTTATTTGCCAGGCTAATAATAACAGGAGTACCTGGACCGAGCAAGTTACCTAGCCTAAGGCATTGTGGGCTTTAGGAGGC
This sequence comes from Stercutus niveus, assembly GCA_034698505.1. Lineage (NCBI taxonomy): Eukaryota > Metazoa > Annelida > Clitellata > Enchytraeida > Enchytraeidae > Stercutus > Stercutus niveus. The sequence continues at coordinate 4,371 of JAQGBK010000074.1, forward strand.
TTTATATTGAACGTATATTTATTTTGTGCAACTTTATAATGGGTCCTATAGTCGGTGTGGTCCGAAGCCGATCAATGCATCCCGTTCTTTAACTTCTTTGTGCCTGTATGATATTTGTTATTCCTCACCCATGCCTTTCAGTGTACTATACAATTTGTGTTTTTTGCATTAACAAACGTGGACTCTAATGATGATAATAATATTTATGTAACCCAAGTTGTCATTTTTCATTGTTGATTAAACTCAAATACAGCATTTTGAGTTGTACATCAATATGAGAAATAAGTCTATACTCTTTCATGAAATATTTAATAATAATAGTTGGCTAATCACCCCCTTTTGTTGTCTAATAGCGGCTTCCGTCGCTCCGTGTTCAATGCTGAGCAGCCCAAACCAGGTACCATTGTGAGATTAACAGGGCGATTGGAAGAAAGTGCATTATTTGTTGGAAAGCCAAGATGGAAGTCCGTTTGAGAAACAGGAGAGTTTGAAATTAAGTAGAAAAAAAATAACTGTCATGCTCCACTCCACAGTTGTATTTGACTGAACCTGAATCAGGCATTTTCAGATCTAGTCATGTACTAATTCAGTGGCGTAACTGGCGATTACTAGCCTCCAAAAATCTCAAAATGTCTTTAAAAAGTATGCACTTTCAACTTTTTCGTTTGAATTTACACACGAAAAACAAGTTTTTTGAAAAAAGTCCAACAAAATGTACACAAATGCATTTTTTGCGTAGTGTAATTATGTAGTTACACCACTGTACAAGTGTCTGGTTTAGGTTTGCCCATGTTACATACAAGTGTGGAGCAGACTGCAGAGCATGAAAAGGTTGAGTACCGGAACTCGAGATAAGTTATACAGTTGGGTATCATGGGAAGAAACAAGAGTCAAAATAAATAATGAGAGGAGTGAAGTAGAAGCACAAAAGAACCCTGTGAAACTGTATTAAGCATTTAATAAGAAGAAGGGAATGAATGAAAAATTAACGTCAGAAACTGAGTCTTGTCAGTGGAAAGATTAATGAAAGTTTAGAGAAGGTTATAACAGGTCTAGAAAATTTTAAAAAGTGAGCTGAGTGATGGAAACTGATGTCGCAAGTGGTGGTGGAAAAGTCCAACAGTGTGAGAGCCAATAGTTTTTAATGGTTTGTAACGCGATGAAAAGGCTGGAGGAAAAGCAATGATTGCAGGTGCATAGAAATTCAAGGCGTTCTGAAATGTTAAAAATTAATTTGTCATTTAAGATAGGGTGGTAGGTTCATAGGTTATGCCAGGAAAGGAATGTTTATTGAACCAGGGTAATTTTAAAGCAGCAGAAATTTTTTTCTCAAAACAGGATAAGTTGATGAGAGATATGCTAGAGACAATATCGGGGTATCGAGAGAAGGTTTTTCTGAATCCATCAATGGAGGGTGGTGAAAAGTTGAGAAAACTCGGTTTTTGATGATAGGATATGGATAATCTGAGTTCAATTATTTTTAGATGATTTTTAAAACTTTATAGTTGGGGGTCACAGTTTCAACGAACGGCAAACCTATGCAGCACTCAATTGATTCGGATGATCAGCTTTGATTGTAATGGATCCACGAAATCAGGTTTAATTTTAAGTCAATATAAAATTGGTATTTACCTTACCATTAACATCCAGTTTAATCAATATTACTATATATAATTTGATATCTCTTGAGGTATATCTGAACGATTATTACGATTATTACAAGTAGTGGCTGTACTATACTGTACAGGCATGTGAGGTGAGAGTGAACACTTAAATTGAGTAGGAGCATTTGCATGTTGATATATATTGGCTTGAATTGAGAACCCCTGCCATCATTGTAAGCTTATTGACAAACTATTATGTGACAACAATAGTAAGTAGATCCACCTGACCTCCTACCCAGACCTTATGAGAAGAATGGCTTTAAGCTCCACTTGAAAACCACTATATCAGACATTTACAACTCGCTCTCCTTTTTAACCTGCGCCAGCTGTGTACTCGCTGTTGAAGTTTTTTGCACTAGTTTGAATCTGCCATAGGAGTTGTATAAACATTTACACACGCTCGAATGACAAAGATTCTAGGCAATCCATTGACAGAAGCTCATCGGTAAACAAATATGACTTTACACGAATTCACTATTATTTTAGTTAAGAGTTGTCGCAGGATTGTACAATGAATCAGGTATTACTGATTCAGCCGGTTGTTGACCCTTTCTTGTGCGCTGTCGCTTGAAAAGCAGTGGCCTCAACAGGACCAATCAACATATTATTTGTATGCAGTTTGTTTATTTATACCGCAATCAACAAATTAATCTTATTTTATATATAGGTATAATTGAAGGAATGCATAAAATTGTATGGATGTGTGTAATATATAAAACTTATTGAATTTCAATAAATACTCTGGTTTTTCAGGGTGCTATTGAATATGTAAAGTTAGTCGCATCGTCTGAAGGATTCTTGGAACAGTGTCCACAGGCTAACCTAGGTATATTATTATTTTTTAAATAATTTGTATATAATTTTAGTATAACCGCAGATTATACCTTTTCAAAACAGTAACAGTTTTTGTGCTTGGAGAGGAATGTCGTTGCTGTTGTTTTTGGAATAGGGTGATATTCTCATAGTTGTGATAAAATCTAGAGAAATATTTGCGAGTTGTAGCAATGGTCATAATCCGTAGAACGCTCAGCCTACGTAGCCATATTTGTACCTTTTAGCACATTTTGGCAGCATGGAACCAAATAAATTTTCTTTCTATATTTTCGATGATTCGCAGCAGGTGCTTTTATCTTTATTATGATTAATTCTTCGTCAACATAACCACTTCACCTCACATTGGGTTTGTGCTTGTATAGAGATTTCTATAAAACTATCAAATTAATAATACTATAATTGAGAAAAAAATTCTGTTTATATCCTATCAAAATTTAAGAAGAAACCTATATTAAAATTTGTGTTAACTTTACTGGTTTTCACTGTGAGTCTATGCTGGAGTTACTATGTTGCAGCTTGTCCAACATGCAGCGAGCACAAGCGGCTTGAACGGTTTGTCGATGCGTTACAGTCAGTGGTAATCACATTAACCGAAAAGGTTTGCACCTTCTGACCATTTAAAATAAATCTTAATTTACTACACCTGAAACAGTTTTGTGAGTACTTGCTACAAATGCTCAATGAATATAATAATTTGAGCAATCGTTACCAAGAACACACGTGATGGTGTTTTACAACAACTGGTCCTAAATTTCTCTGCAGCTGGGCTTGTTTTGTTCATCGATGTGTTCCTTGGTTTGTGAAAAATAGCAATAAACTAAGTTTGAACATCAGCCATAAAATATCAGTTTATTTGCACATGTGTCTATGGATTGTTTTGCTCAATTGAAGCATTTGAAGTTTTAGATGGGAGTAGCTGTATTTCAGACACTAACTCCAAGCATTTATAATTGTTAACATCCTGTTATTAATTTTAACAAAACAGTTGACAAAGGTAACGCTACATTGTGACAGTACATGTGATAGTTCGACTGGTGAACTGTAAAGCTATGGATTCAGGTGACGACCGCACAAGAACGGATAGCTGAGTTGGAAAAGTGTGAATGCCGAAAAGAATGTCAGCTCGATGGTCAAACATACCGAGAGGGAGAAATTGTGGAAACCAATGTGCACTGCACTCAGTGCACCTGTCGAGTGAGTAATTGTTTGTTGTATTTATTGTATACAAGCGATACATAATTATTACTAAATTATAATGAACTCTTGAACTCAATAGGCCCAAATAAAGTCAAAAATATAGATAACAGCAGTCGCAAACTAAGTTAGAAAATATACAATACTAGAGTCACTAGGCTATCTGTGGAAACTGAAGCAGTGTCACTTCTTAGAACAATTTGAATCTCGGTTGTTAGAACCTCCGGTATCTGGAAATATCTAGCTGTAGGCAAGTGTCACAGGACCGATGGAAATTAACTAAGTTTGGAAGACAAATTAATGTCATGAGAACTGTGATACAACAAACAATGATTATTGTAACAAGCCACAGTATTGGTTTGTGTGACACAAACATCTTAATTTGAAATCTTCAAAATGAAGTGTAGCACTCTTCATTGTATTGTGCATAAGATAAAAATTGCGCTTCCCTATCTTGATTAGTTGATTGGTCCCTGAGTATGAAGACTTACACTGCATGCTTTAAAATGCTGGATGACTCACCATTTGTTGGCAGACTGACTCAAGGCTCATTAAGTACTGGGGCACACGCTTCTCGTCCCGAACCTATTGATACATGAATTCAATTGTTAATGTCAGTCTCATCGTTTGGCATTTCCATGCCATTGCCACCCAGAATAAATGATAATGGTATCGCTCTGCTTCCAAGAAACTCACTGATGTTAGTTTGTGCAACGGTTGTAAAGTAAATGTTGTGCATGAAACACAGCACTTTATTGTGTTGTGTCCTGACTTGATTGGTTTTGGCAAATAATGCTTAGTAATGATGCACAAATTCACAAACATTATTGATGCTTGTCTTGTCCAAATATTCATGATAGTTGGACAACATCATTCAAGAATTCGCATTGAGTTTTTCACATTTCCATTCTAATAGAATTTGGAGTCACGTTAGTCAGGAGTTGTAGTCTGTCTTTAAAATTCATGAAACGGGTTGATTCTAGGACTTACAGCAGCAGACAGATAGCCCAAATTCTTAGTAGTCAAACAATAATATTGTTTATATTGTTTATTTATGTTTGTTAAATCTTAGAGTGGAAAAGTGGATTGCAAGCGAAGGGAGTGCTCTAAACTAGACTGCAACAACGCAGTGACTCCTGAGGGGGAGTGCTGTCCGATATGTCCAGGTGAACGATCCCTTTAACCCTTTTCAAATTCATCATGTACTAGTATTTATACAAGGAGGCCCATAAAAAAACGCAAAAGTTTGAAGTACTATTACTTTAGAAATTAAAAGCTACAATCAAACCAAGTACACTAGAATGTCGGCAATTATGTCAAGAATTAAGTTTTTCATCAATTTGCATTTAATCATTTTTATTTTATTAATATTTATACGAGGGTGTCCCATTTTTGTTAGCAACGAGACAAAGCATTTTTTATGATTCAGTGACTGTTGATACTAAAACAAAAAAATTTAAATCTGTATTTTTTGTTTAAAAAGAGTACTAGATAGAAGGGTACTTTTCACTGAAACTCTTTATTAGCAAAAATTTAAAATTATTAATTTTTTATCGCAAAGAGTAGACGAATCGTGAACAAGGCATCGCCTCGTTCATCCCGAAATGTGGTACCCTCATGTTAAAATAAATTGCATAAAAACGTTTCGTTGAATTTTTTTTGGAAATTTTAACACTTATTCTTGACATAATTTCAAAATTCAGGTATATTTGGTATGATTATAGTTTTCTTATTTGCAAGCATTGTAGTGCTTGAAATTTGTGCGGTTCTTTATGAGCCACCCTGTGTAATGGGAATTTCAGCTCTCGGTCTGGTCGGAACGAATCAAATAGAAATATCAACTGAGTTATTTTAGGAATCTTAACAATGAATTTTGGTCGCATACAATTCACGCTAAATTGTGTGGATTATATGGATGTTTTGCTTTAATGATACTGTAGGCCAATCACAGAACTTTCATTGCTAACGATTGTAAATTCCTGTTGTGTTGTGACTGAATAACTTTCTGAACAGAGTGGGTGGTTTAATTATGAAGAGTGCCCCATTGTCGATGTCATGTCGAAGATATGAAGATATCCGGGTAGATTTCGATTTCGTTTGCTTTTTGCCAATCTCAGTATGCATCTTATTGACACTTCTCTTCATGCTGGTTTCTGCAACTCTCAGACCAATTACAGCATTTGACATTTGCTGCATCATTCGAAATTGTCCACCGATTGAGTCTGAAAATAGCCTGGGCAGACTAAGTTTAGTACTCTCCCGGGAGTACACCGAAGCTAAATCCGATGCCTGCGCTCACGCAAGTGACATTTTGGTGGAGTGATAAAGTCAGTGAGTTATGAGGGATAGCAATATTAATTTTTCTTATTGCAGTAGGCAGACCGTATCAGTCTACTTGTGTCATATTCCGCTAGAGAGAAGTGTGTCACTCTGTAGAAGACTGGAAAGAAAGTTTCCCTAAGCGTCATTTGAAAAATAGATAAATCTGTCAATGATGACAAATGTGTATCTAAACTGAATCCAAATGACCATAAAATTTGGCAGTTTTAAAATAGGCCTAAAGATTGGGAAAATAACTCAGGAATACATTTAAGTAGTTTTACTTTACGATAATTTTTAACATTGTTTTTGCAGAACGGTGCTTATTTCATGGTATGCACTATGAGAGTGGAGAAATTTTTTCTCCAAAACCATGCATGACATGTTCTTGCGAGGTAAATATTTTGAAATTATTCTGAATTTATAGGATTTATTGTTGCAGACAGTTGTCAGACAATGTTGTTTGTTACTGCGTTGTTTTGTTAAACTTGATAGAAAGCAAAGAAGTTACTAGGCAGTGAACACTGAACAATTAAAACAACTAACTCTTCATTGATATCAGCCAAGGGAGTATTGAGTTGATTTTGGTCCATTAATTTTTCCGAGGACGTTTTCGAAAAGTAATTGGCAATCAATAGCAACTATCCAGTAAGAAAATAGTGTGAAGAAAAGACACAAAATCTTGTTCAAAAATCATAATTCTACTGT
>JAQGBK010000075.1:0-11087 GCA_034698505.1 Stercutus niveus
AAAAGTCGTGCCTCAGTTGTTGTGTCTCAATTTTAGCTGAGCAGATCGGGGTAAAGAATTTCATCAGTGGTTAATTTGTGAACAAACAAACACACAGAAAGCGTATTAAACACGTGTACAGAAAGATTTAACGCACAGAAAGCGGATTAAACACACAGAAAGCGGATTTAGATCACTTGCGATCTTAAAAACTACCGTACATGCTTTACTTAGTAACTACATGTATCTTAACAAATAAACGATGACACACTGTGTAACAGTTTCATTGTATGCAAATCTAGGCGTAAATCAAGAGTGTAAATTTCACAGTGTTTCAAATTAATGCTTAATATGCACGTTTTGTAGCACGTGGATCCGAGTATAACTCGGTTTGCACCGGAATGTCCTCATTTAGTGACTCACTATGATCTTCGATCCAAACTTGGCGCAGAGATCTTGTGGACAGCACCGGCACCACAAGTTGGCTGCATAGAATTCAGGTAAGCATTCTCATTGACTAAAACAGTGAAGAAAAAATACAATGCATTTGAATAGCCCTATGGTTTAATCGGCAAAGTAGTTTGAACCAGACAAGCCTATTGTAGCATGATCAGCTTTGTAGTTGTTGCTTGTTGAATCAAACTCTTGTCCATTGTTATCATGCCTTTTATCAAGCTTGTAATGTTTTATTGTATTTTTGTCATGTTTGTTTTGCTTGATGACGAGTTATTACATAAGTGAATGAAGTTAATGTCTCATTATTTGTTAAATAAAATTCTGCAGTATATAATGTAATGGGTGATTGTTACACACTTCATTATCATACAATATTATCTCACAATAATGTTGCATATTTTTGGTGATATTTTCATGTAATAGTTGCTCCATTGTAAAGTATTAATATCCCAAGACTGTTGCATCAGTTATGCACTGTTGTGAAACAGTTGTGAACTTGTGATACCTGCCACTTTGCGCTCATGCTGTACATTACATAGAATGTGAACATTTGAATGGTATAAGTTGTTATCCACCAATATGTCGTTAAAATCTAGTATCGCGAATAGATTACACGATTCAGAGTTGCAATGTTGCTTACATGGAACATAAGTAACATTTTTGTTTCCATATAAAATAAGGCCGTCAGAGACGAGCGGTTTCACTCCTCAGTGGCGGACAGTAGGGCCTAAAAGAAGAAGAGAAAAAAGAAGAAGAAAAAAGAATAACCAAAAAAAGAATAACCCCAACAAAAATTAATTATTTTATTTTATTTTTTGTTATTGTTTGTACTGTCAGCCGTTTAGTGGAAACCGCTTGTCTCTGACGGCCTTATTATTGCATTTTATTATATGCAATTATGTATTGCACACGCCTTACAGCGTTGTTTTCCGACCCGATAGGAGAATTTTCTCCGTCACATGTCATTATTTGACAGTCAAGCGCGGGCGTACTAGCGGGAGACAAGCGCGGTCGACAGCGCGACGATTAACGCGTTGTTAACAGCGTTATTCTTACGCGTTGACGAGGCGAACGCATCGGCACTGTTTGAGTGGCATTTTGTCCGCCTCCAGTTGAAACATTGTGTCGTGTGTCTTAATCAGATGACTGCTGCGCGGACGTAGCGGTAGTATCAACGGGATTGTTTGAGTGGCATTTTCTCTTATAAGCGTAAAGAGTGAGGACACAAGCACAGACAGACAGACAGACCTACAGATCGCAATAAACGATAATCCTAAACAACCCGCCACATGATAGCGAATTTAAAAAACAGAATGAGAAAACTAAACACATAATTAAGTGAGTCCTCGAACATTCAGAGATTAGTGCATTTGTTGCATTAGGCTAACAGGCTATGCGATCTGTGAAGTTACATTCAAATGTTCAGAACTTCAGATGCATTACATTAACTAGCTTATAGTATTTTAAAACAATAATCAAAAAACTCTTACAGAGATGTCTTCGACTGCAAACATGTCTTAAACGTCGCCAAGGATTTTGCATATACAATGATTGTTTTGAGATTGTATTGGAAAAGTTGTTTTCCGATTTTTACACAAAGTGTTTTTAGCAAACAGAAGAATTATGTCAGTAGATCGTGATATCATACTGTATTTTGTGCTTACTAGTAGTGACGATAAAATGTGTTCCTTTTTGATAATCGTTAAAAAGTAGTATATAGTACTGTAGGCCCATACAGTCTATACTAGTATTAAGGACCTGTAGTCTCCTTTTTGATGCTTGTGCGTTTAAGGATGAGGAGGAGTCTCCTTTTTGAATAGCCTGGAATTTAGTAGGCTAACTGTATATGTTTATGCCGAATATTGGGATACAATGAATACCGAATATTGTTTGTTGTTGATCAAATATTGTTGCTACAATTTGTCAATACATAGTTTCAAAAACTCACAAAAAACAGTTCGATTGTCGCTGAGTAAAGTATGTGCTACGATTGAATTGATGGTGTTGCAGATGGCGATGCCGCCGCGCTATCGCAGGTTATCCAACACTGCAAACTGTCGCTACTTCAAACTTCGTCATAATTGAATAAACCCATCCAACTATACAATAAACAGGCTCAAATCAAAGGCGCTAAACGCCCGGGATATTGGTTTCACAACATAGAAGCGAGCATTCAGATTTAATGAAAATATCACACCGTGTGTTGGGCGACTACGACAGGTTGTAAATGACGCCTAGGAATCCCGCCTGGACCTCAGTTCCTGGCCGAGAACTCGGCGAGAAGCCGCGACTGAATAGAGAACGCTTGCAAGGGCGAGCGCAGCACTGCAGGCGCGGCAATAACCATCGAGACCGACCACTAAGTATCACCAGGGCACCAATACATTGAGCAGCGGCGCGTAGTCAACCCCATTTGCACTTCTGAAGAAAGTTTTTGAATAAGACGACAATGGTTTATTTCAACTCGACTTGGAAACGGTTTCACGCGGTTTCACTAAATGTTTTATTAACAGTTATTGCAAGTGTCATAAAAAGACTGTATTTCTAAGTTTGCCGTGGATGATATAGCCAGCTCGGGGTGGTAGCACATTAGTTCACGCGTTAGAAAGTGTTGGGTTTCAATGGAATACTGGTGCTACTGTCTGCAAACACTATTTCAAAGGGTTTCGCTTGTTTGAACGTGCGAGAATATTACAACAATATTTTATACCAGACTAAAGTCGCATTATAAAGCTACTATGTTCGTATTAGCATAAAGCATTCTAAAACAAGCCTGTAGGACTTTCTCACTTTATTTCCAGTCCCATGCAAGCTCCAGTCCAGAACAATAATTTTAACAATTGACATCAAAAACACTTCATAAAATGTTTAACCGGAGGCTTCTTCGCGCTAGCTTTTGAATTCACAAACCGTTATTCAATTTTGGAATTCAATAGCATAATAGGCTTAACTATTTTATTAAACTAGACCAAAAAAATACAACTTACTTACCAAAAATACTGACGCAGAGGCCTGCAGGCCATGCACGCATAAAGGTTTACGTTATTTCTATCTAAACATTAAATTATTTTGTTAAGTGCGAAAATATTTGTTAAGTGTTAACTTATTCGTTTAGAACTTAACGAGGTTAATAAATAAATAAAGAAATTAATATAACGTCAACACTTGCAAAGTAATGCAGACAGTCTACAAGAGAAATGTAATCTAGAGTGTAGTTGTTAATCAAAGAACGTCCGAATTTGTATTTGTTTAGCATGAAATTCAAGCAAATTAAGCTTTAGCCAACGAATGCAAAATAGACATAAGTACTCCATACAAAAAAATTCAACTCTCGACAACTAACAGGCGCACAGATGTCCAGCGTGAGAAATGAAAGCAAAAAATATCAAACAAATTAAACAACCTAAATTTATACTAAATTTTAAAAAATTAAATTGTTTGGTTATGATTAGTCGCAACCAAACAATTAACTGTACAAATCGATAAAATATCCTGTGGCAAAGAAGGTCAAAAATCTGCGGCATAAAACTGAAAATTCTGCATCAAGAAATTGAAATTTTGCAAAAATCCCGTGCGGATGCCGCGGCAAAGTCTAAAAAGTCGCGCAGGGATTCTGTGAAAAAATTTACAGAGTAATTTATTGCGGATAATGCGTCAAAATTGGCAAAATGATTTAGAAATGGTAACATAAACGCTGGAAGTACTAGCTGTAAACAAAAATCGTCGCCTACAAGATAACGGCTGGCAGATCCAAAAGTTTTTTATTTGTATATTATTATTTTATTTGTACATTATTTGAGTTATAAATACAAAATCCAGTGCAAACGCACACACAAATGCAAGTAATAGTAACAACAGGCTAGAAGAAAAAGTGTAAACCTTATCTAGCTGGCTACTTATAAAGATTCACCGGCCCCTAGTCGTAAGATGCTTGACTAGGGCCTAGAAAGGAAGAGCGTTTGTTTCATCCCACACAATAAAGTTAAAATAATTAATTATGCAAATTCAATGCTAAATCAGAAATTCCGCGCTAAAACGGAAAATCTGCGGCATTACGCGACTGCCGGATTCAGATTATGACCTCTCAACCATGGCATAGCTTTATGTGCTATTGGGCCACGTACCCATTCGTCTGGGTCAACTCCTTCGGTCAAGTCCTGTGGTAGAGGCCCTTCATTGATGTTCAGCTTGTTTGTCATAGCACTGATCAGCTATAGAAACACAATTAAATAGTACTTAGCATATTATGCACAAAGCTAATCTTTTTTATAAAATACCGACTCGATGCCGAAGCATGATGGCCGAGTGGTCTAGTTTGTTGGGATCGCAACCGCGATATTGCGGGTTTGAATTCCGGCTTGAGCAGACTCGACACACAATTAGCTCATTACACATAATTAGCTGTGTGATCATTAATTTGTCGGTAGCTACCTTAATACTCAGCAGGTAGTACTCTGAGAAAGAAAACTCCGAAAAGTAAACCCTAGAGGCAGCAAGAGGAAACCACCTCAAATATTTCCCCAAGAAATGTTGGCAGCTGTCAAATGGCAGTAGCCACGGACCAGCCGTTAGGCAAAACTTTTAAAAAACTTTCTAAAATTAGAAAACCTGGCTGCAGCAAGAGATATAGATTTGACAATCAAACAAACCTAAAGTGTGAGCAATGTCACTGAACGGGCATTTTACTGATTTATTTTGCTTGTCAAAATTTCCTGCCAAGACCGTCAACGTGTGCTCGCAAGTTTTGTTACATTTAAAATCACCAGACGTCGCCACAAGCAAATTCACAACGGACAATTTTTTATTGTCCGTTGTAAATTTGATTGTTGCGACGTCTCGTTATTGGAAGGTGATTTTAAATATAACAAAACTTGCGCGCAAAAGAAACACAATTAAATCACCTTTTCCTTCTTCTGTTCGTCTGTTTTGTACTTGGCGCTGTATTCGTGAAAGTTTTCGTACTTCTGCGGTTTCGCCGCCTCGACCGGCGCAGCACTCACTGCAATAGCAACAAATGAATGTGAGATGGGAGATAAATTTGTTTCGGATTCTTCTTGTTTATTGTTCCCTCATTTCGTATTGTGTGTGATACATTTATGAGACATACAACAAATGCTATTTATATCGTATATAGAAATATGATACATGGAAATGCCTGCGTGGTCTAGTCGTAAGACGCTAGACTACAGAGTGGGAGGTTCAGGGTTCAAATTCCGGCCTCTGGTCGTTTTAAAAGTTTATTTTCTCGGCTCCTAATGTCACCATCTTCCGACTCGAGTAGGACGTTAAACGGAGCTTGACCCGAGTAGACCCGAGTAGGACGTTAAACGGAGCTTGACCCGAGTAGACTCGAGTAGGACGTTAAACGAAGCTTAGGCAAGCGAGGCGTTGTGGCCGTACCGATCACTTCGTACACACTTTAGCAAGGCGTTCAATGTTGCGCTTTGTCCCAGATGACACCGATATGCTTGGAAATGGACAACAACTCCACATTTACACAATACCGCATAAATTCGCATAGATTCGCCATGAGTATCACTGGAGATGCGAAAAGAAATTCAAAGAACGGACCATGAGAATATCAGTTTAAACGGGTTCACTTATATCTATACTTTACTGTTCATTTGCTTTTATTCAATGATTGTTAAAAAGTACGTACAGCTAATCATATCGGCAGGCTTGAGGCTGATGGTACTTTGAGAAGCGTTTTTGCCATTGAACCAGTCGCAGCCAGTCAAGGCAGGTTCCCATGTCACTCTCATATCTTTGAACAGATCGTCTTGGAAAAACTCTTTCTGAAAACAGATGTATCGGTGAGGAAATATTCGGTAGAACTTTGTGTAATTTTAAGGCCCTGGATATTGGACTGGTAAACGGTCCTGTAATTTTCACGTTAGTGAACAGGTATTGTCGCTTCAACGCTAAATTTTCAAAATTCCATCGTTGTAACCATTGACTTTGGGCAGAAATGGTTCCTTTACAAAAGTCAATGTGAGGACCCGGGCTGCTTTTGGCAGAAATGGTCCCTCTACAAAAGTCAACACTACAAAAGTTGAGGACTCAGGCTACTTTGACAGAAATGGTCCTTCTACAAAAGTCAATGCTAAAAAAGTTGAGGATCCGGGCTACTTTTGGCAGAAATGGTCCCTCTACAAGTCATATCTAAAAAAGTTGAGGACCCGGGCTACTTTGGGCAGAAATGGTCCTGCTACAAAAGTCATATCTAAAAAAGTTGAGGACCCGGGCTACTTTGGGCAGAAATGGGCTCTCTACAAAATTTCTAGCTAAAAAAGTTGAGGACTCGGGGGCTAATTTGGTCAGAAACGGTCCCTGTACAAAAGTCAATGCTGAAAAAGTTGAGGACCCGGGACACTTTGGGCAGAAATGGTCCCTCTACAACAGTCATTGCTAAGAAAGTTCAGGACCCGGGCTACTTTAAGCACAATTGGTATCTCTAAATAAGCTATTCATGAAAACATGGGACCAGGGCTACTTTTAGCCCAATTGGTCCCTCTAAGTAAGGCATTGATGGAAACATATGGAACCATGGCTACTTTCAGCACAATTGGTCCCTCTGAGTAAGGCATTGATGAAAACATATGGGACAAGGGATACTTTCAGCGCAATTGGTTCCCCTACGCATGAAATTGATAAAAACATGTGGGACCAGGGCTAGTTTTAGCGCAATTCGTCCCTCTAAGTAGGCCATTGATGAAAACATATAGGACCAGGGCTACTTTCAGCACAATTGGTTCCTCTAAGCAAGCCATGGATGAAAACAAATGGGACCAGGGCCACTTTCAGCGCAATTGGTCACTCTTAAGTAAGCCATTGATGAAAACATATGGGACCAAGGTTACTTTCAGCACAATTAGTCCCTCCAAGTAACCCACTGGTTAAAACATATGCGACCAGGGCTACTTTCAGCACAATTGCTCCCTCTAAGTGAGCCATGGACCTTTGGCAGAAATGGTCCCTTTACAAGTCATAGCTAAAAAAGTTGAGGACCTGGGCTACTTTTGGCAGAAATGGTTCCTCTACAAAAGTCAATGCTAAAAAAGTTGAAGACCCGGGCTATTTTTGGCAGAAATGGTCCCTGTACAAGTCAATGCTAAAAAAATTGAGGACCCGGGATACTTTGGGCAGAAATGGTCCCTCTACAAAAGTCATAACTACAAAAGTTTAGGACCCGGGCGACTTACAGCACAATTGGTCCCTCTAAGTAAGCCATTGATGAAAGCATGTGGGACCAGGGCTAGATTTAGCACAATTGGTCCCTCCAAGTAAGGCATTTATGAAAACATATGGGACCAGGCCCTTAGCCATATCCTAAGTTGAACCCTAACCCTAAATTAACTGGTTTTTGTCGTTTTTTACCGAAATTGTCGCATCGTCATGATGAGTCACACTTGTTCAACCAACCAATCAGACCCATTAGCAGTGCTCGATGCTGGGACCGGTTACAGGACCAATATCAATGGGCTATTTTTAAAGCATCAAAAGCAAGCTTGCACATCAGAGAGCTATTCCGTACAGATTCTGACAAAAGCACACGTTTACTATATTCCTCCCTTACCTTCATATCGCCATAGGTATGTATATAACGATGTTTGCCTAGTAATAGTAATAAAATAATAATAATAATATGAAAATAGAAATGGCAATTCTCTTAAATTTCTAAAAACTGACAAGCGCAAAGTAGTAAGTATCTGACAAGACCATGGGTAATCGGTAATGATTTGATAAAATCATTACGTATTTGCGCCAATGTGTAGAAAAGAGTTGTAATAAACAGGAGTAAGAGTACATCAAGACGGAGCGATGCCGCCAGATCACACCACCAGACCAATACTAATAGACTATACAACCTATCGGAACGCTTCCGTCTTTGACGTGAGGAACCCTGAATGAAAGGGCTCGGTGAAATTCAACGTTGTGATGCAGCCAGATCACAACGCCAGACTAACAGACCATACAATAAATCCTACTGACCTTGACACGAGGAACCCTGAAGGAGATTGGTTCAATGCTGCTGGCTGTGAGGCGAAGGGTGCGTGCGAACTCTACGTTGCGTACGTCGGACGTCGCCTTGGGCAGGAAGGAGAGCGCCTGATGCAGCCCGTCGCCCTTGAAGTCAGAGAGCGCCGTCAAGTGAGGCTCGTCGGCGGCCACCTCAAAACACTTGACCATAGTGTCGCCCTGTTAACCGATACGTGCACTTATAGTGTCACCCTACATACAAATATATATACCCTTATTGGTGCCCTTATTCCAATATAAACAACCATAGTGTCGCCCTGTATAGCAACATATGCAGTCATATTGTTGGCCTTTATAGCAATATATATACAGCCACAATGTTGCTCGTTATACGAGCCATAATGTCGCCCCTTATACCAACCTATACAGCCATATATTTGACCTTTATATATACAGCCATAGTGTCGCCCTTTATAATTAGATAACATATGCAGCCATAATATCGCCCTTTATAGAAACATATGCAACCACAGTGTCGCCCTGTATACCAACACATGCAATTATAGAGTCGCTCTTTATACCAACTTATACAATTATACTGTTGCCCTTTATTGAAACATATACACCCTTATTGTCACCCTTTATTCAAATGTATATAAACATAGTGTCGCGCTGTATAGCAACATATGCAGGCATTTTGTTGGCTTTTATAGCAATTTATACAGTCACAATGTAGCTCATTATGCAAACATATACACCCTTATTGTCACCATTTATTCCAATATATACAACCCTAGTGTAGCCCTTTTTAGCAACATATGTATCATGCAATCATAGTGTCGCCTTTTATACCAAAATATACATTATATAATCATGTAGTATCACCCTTCATAGCAACATATACAATTATAGTGTCGCCTTTTACATCAACATATATATTATACAGCCATATTGTCGCCTTTTATATCAGCATTATGTAGCCATGACAAATACCTTTATTTGAGTATAGTATTCGAAAGTTCGTATGAAAATTCTCTGATACCAAGTCATGAGTATCAATCAGCCGTTACTATGGCAGACGGATAGCAGAGTAGAATCAGTCAAATCATTCTGGACAAAGTCGGTCTTACAACACAGCAAGCCTTTTACAACGCAAAAGATTTCCTCAAGCTCACCCTCCCTGTGAGAAACAAAGTGGAACTGTCCTCATCGTAGTGCGGTACTAGAACAGCTGGCGCGGTGTCCAGGTCCAATACGACCAGGGGGGTGGCAGGGCTGGTCGCGTCATACGCAGCCAATTGTCGAATGCTTGCCCTAGTGCATTTACATTGCAAGACAAAATTTAATCATGGAACAGTATTTGGAAAATTATTTATGAGAATTCACGGAATATTAAAATAATTATTAATTATTAATTTCAATTTATAACCAGATCTAAAAAGCTTACAAAATAGATTCAAATTCTGACTACGGTCTGCAATCAGGCTTACTTATTTCCAAAATCTACTAGTTCAGACCAGGAAATCAATTTCAGTTTGTTTTATTTTGCACTGGTCAGTATATGATACATAAAACTTCTATCTATTGGATCTTAGCACCAATACAAGGCACATAAAACTTTTACCCGACACATCTTTACACATGTACATTATACACAAAACTATTATCTATCAAATCTTCACTTCAAAATTATACATTAAAATTATGAAGTTTTACAAAACAAGTAAAACTTCTACTTTCTAATTTTGTTTAGTGTTCTGCCATTGAACAGGTCTGTGACAGCTGCCTACATATCTTTGGAGGTTTCCAACTTGAGGTGCTTTCACATTGACTTCCTAAGGGTTTATTTTAGGAGTTTTTCTTCTTGAAGTATGGTACTCCGTTTTACCTGCCGAGTTTACAAGTAGCTACAGACAAATAATTGACCACACAGCTAATTGTGTGTAACAGACGATTAATGAATTATCACAAAGGTAATTGTGTGTAACGGTCACTATCTGCTCAGTCTGGATTCGAACACGCAACCTCACGGTTGCGATCCCAACAAACTAGACCACTCGGCCATCGCAATTTGCTGGCTGAAGGGTGTGACCAAATTCTTCCGTCAGTACAAAGAACATGAATCTGTTTCATTTTGAAGCATTAAATCAGAACAAAACGTATCATTATTAATCAATACGAGATGCATAAAACTGATACCTATCGAATCCAGTTGCAACGAGAATCTCGTCATTGCAGGTCCAGACTATTCTACCACCCCTGCTACCACTGAGGCCAGTACCAGTCTAAAACAGTTAAATGAAACGCAGTTCAAATAAGTGAAACAGACCGCATGCTATTCAGCGCACCATAGAACAACCCATGGTAGTGTTCTGCCATTAGACAGGTCTGGTGGCAACTGTCATTTGGCAGTTGCCGTCGTGGGAAGATACTTAAGGTGATTTCCCGTTGCCTTCCTCAAGGGTTTATTTTTGCGGAGTTTTCCTTCTTAGAGAACTCAGTTTAACCTTCTGAGCTAAAGGTAGCTACTGGCAAATTAATGATCACACAGCTAATTTGTGTGTAACGGGCAACTGTCACGGTCTGCTCATGTCTGGGTTTGAACATAGAATCTCCCGGTTCTATCCCAACGCTCTAGACCACTCGGCCACCATGCTTCGGAATGTTGATAA
>JAQGBK010000076.1:0-11060 GCA_034698505.1 Stercutus niveus
TCTGGAGTATACTTCCGGAGTATACTCCGGAACTGCTCACAGCAGAGGCCGACGTTTAATATAAATAAGCCGAAATCATAGTGGAAATAATTGCGGGAATCATGATGGACGTTCATGAAAGTGCTCCTTGAATTCGTGCTCTGTGTGGATGTGGAGAAGAATTCCTGACTATTGCGCCTCCCGTCTATTATAATGCCTATACAGCTTGCGCATTCAAATTATGCATAGGGACTACCTTAGTCTTTCAATTTGTTTTATCTTTTAAAGATATATTTGTGAAACTTTTGAAGGGAATTACGAAAAAGTTAGCATACGGGGATAATGCGTCTTAAATGGCACAAAAAAGTCCTTCCTTTCGTGGTCGCGCATGTGTGGGTCGTTACTGAGGCGAATAATAATTGTCAGGCATTTATTGATTGTTGCAACAGGACCCATTATAGCTAACTGTTAACCAGCATTAGGTTGTCTCAACCGTTGGGCCCGGGCTTACAATGTTTCGCGTCATCAACGGCTATTAATCGAAGGTGGGGTCTCCCTAGCTCTTTAACCTGAAGTTGAAATTGCTGAATTTCAGTGGCCGAGTGGACGCTGCTGTGCTAGAATCGCTAAATCGAAATTGCCAGTGTGAGCTTTGTTTGTTATTCTCAAACTTCAACATCAAATTACAGTAGTAATTTGTAATATGATGTTGATTGTCCCAAGCAGTGCCTCGCTTGGGACGCAACGTGTCCCGACACCTACGCCCTCTCGCACCTCCAGGCTTCCAGCCTCTCGGCCGGCGCAGCCGCAACAGCCTCCAAGTTGCGCAAGCGCAACTAGAATGCCTACTTGCCCCCTGACACGGATTTCGTCCCGGTGGCGATTGAGACTTCGGGGGCCTGTGGAAAGGAAGGGTGGGACCTGGTTACGGAGCTGGGTCGCAGAATCGCCACAGCCAGCCACGAAACACGCTCGACCCTCTTCCTCCGCCAACGCGTTTCTATCGCCATTCAGAGGGGAAATGCGTTCAGCGTCCTTGCGACGCTCCCGTCTGTCCCGCAGGACAAGACACTGACGGATCTTAATCTGTTATCCAGCTCTTATATCCATCCATCATAAATGAACTCACTGTGCTCACACTGTATAGATGCCTTATTACTAGGCATCTCGGAATCTAAGATCTGCAATTTGTGAATTTTCACTAACTCTATTACTTATCCCTTGGTTATTCACTAACTTGACTATTTCACATATATAAAATGTCAAAATTTGTATATCTCTCGCTGTGATATGTTTGTCATGATAAGGTGCCTAAAACAAATTTGAAATTCAGTCAACAACATGTAAAACATACAGATATTTAACCTCAGAATTAATAAAATCATTGATTGGTTCAATAATTTCAATTCAATTCTAACCAATAGAAATTCAATTGGAAGTTGAGTGAGTTTTAGCATGCAAGCATCATCATTTGTCTAGTGGAAGCGTTCATAAACAAACTTGTGCTGTGGCTATACACACAGTTCGATATCACAAACCTTTGCAATACCATGTGCCAATATTAATATGGCATGAAACGTTGCTATCAGGAAAACTTTGTTGTTCAGTTTTGTTGTTTAAATTGTTATACTGGTTATGCTTTAGAACTATGGTAAATTTAAGCACTCTATAAAAAGTTCCTGGCATACATGCAGCGTTCTATAACTGGGCAATAAAAGGAGAAATTGTGTGCATGAAGTGAAACTTGATGCTGGCAGTAAATGCATACCAAGGTCCCTATCTGCCCCTATTGATCATCTGCACAGTGGTATTTTGCCAAAGGTAGGGCTATCACATACTTGATTCTTTGTAGATAGTAGCCAACAAATATAGGACATGATCAGTATAA
The DNA here is from genome assembly GCA_034698505.1 of Stercutus niveus. Classification (NCBI taxonomy): domain Eukaryota; kingdom Metazoa; phylum Annelida; class Clitellata; order Enchytraeida; family Enchytraeidae; genus Stercutus; species Stercutus niveus. The sequence continues at coordinate 1,868 of JAQGBK010000076.1, forward strand.
TATTTCCTTTTGAAATAGATGTCGCCAGCTGGTAACTTGAAAGTCAGGGCCAGCACGTTTGAAATTTCTTTGGAAATTGATACTTTTCAGGCTGTCACTTGTCATCAGATGTCTTTTCTTTCTTTCTTTCTGATGTCCGTCTTTTCGATACCGGTACTACCGTTTTGGTTCACAGACCAACTGAGTTACTGTACTGAAGTATATGTATTAAATGGAACTCAATATACCATAAAGCATTCAACTGCTCCACTATTAATTTATTATTTAATTTATTTAAAATTAAATATGCATGTGGTTTGTTATTTCTTGCAGGAGAGAGTTTGATGTGGCAAGCACGCAGTTATCGCAATTCCAAGATGTACGAAGAAGCTCAGAACACAAAAATGCCGTCATGTGATACATTGCAAGAAGTTTATGGCTAGCGTGTGTTTTGATGGCTAATATGAATTGAACTTCAATGTTTAGGATCATAAAAATGGCTGATATTTGTAAATGATTGTTCATCAAATTAATTCAACTTCTAGAACTTTATTGATGTTAATTGTCATGAACTTTGTACTTATTGATTTATGTATGTATATTTGGTAACTTGCTCAGTTCAACTAGGACATTTGAATAACTGTTGACAAGATTATTTAATATGTTTATATACATACACTTCATGTACATATTAAAAGTTTAAACATAGACTTTACATGATATACAATGCGTACATCCATAGTATACATATATACACACAGTATGTATACTATTCATATAATATACATGTTCATACATATAAATGATTTACCATCTCCATACATATAAATGGTGATGGTAAATCATAAAATCATAAAATTCCTTAGATATTTCATTATAACTGGCGCATTAAGAAATTTATATGAAACAAGGAGCAATTCAAACCAATATCATAGTAGCTGCTAGTTTTTGTTGAGACGACCATTGCCAGCAGCATACTAATTTTATTCAACCCACGCCGTGATACGCTGCTATAACATTCCAAACTTTTATCCTGTAGATTCTTTACTCCCTGACGCTCCTAATATTATAGTACACATAATGTAGGTCCGACATGTGTTAGACATCAGGGTAGGCGGGATTAACAGTTGCATAAGTATAATGATAGCATAATTTTGTGTTTGTAAATTAGTGGCTGTTTTAGATTGCATAGAATGGTTTGTTGGTGTGTGCAGAGCATGGAGAATGAGGAGAAGAACTGTAGCGGTAATTACATGGTGAACATACTGGGAGCTGTCACAGACGTGTTTGAACTGTCCATCAGAAAGTCATTCCCTGCGCTGCTAGATGCGCCAATCAGTGTGGCGGCCAGTGCCCTGGAGAAGTTTGGTGACTACCAGTGCAATAGCGCCCTGACCATTGCTCAGATGCTCAAGGTGCAGAAAAACGACAAAGTGAATCCTCGTGATGTTGCACAGACCATTGTCGACAATATGCCACCCTGTGAAGTTATTGAAAAGGTATTTGAGCGTTTCTTATTTAAAATTTAACATTTTTGTTCTTCTGCTCTGGGAGTTCTTATAGTGGAGATGATTGATGCATCGGAAGTTGAGGGTATCATGCCCAGCCGCCTGAATATATTTTATATATAACCGTTCTACTCACCGCCAAGCAATCTCAGTGTTTATTGCTCCTCCCGCTTTCCCAATAGTCTTCTTCGCCTTTGTCTCTTTCTCATCTATCTTAAGCTGGTCGTTTTTCTTTCTGCCATGCATTCATCAAACTTTTCTGTATTGGTCATTTAGCCTTAATTGTTTGCAGTGTGGAGGAGGTTGCCAATCAGCTGGCATTGATCTCAGGAACAAGCAGAGATTTGATTAAACTTTAAACTATTTGACTTGTTTGCGATAATAATTTGCTTAATGCCCAAATAGTTGTTTAATGACTACTTTGGGGGCCTCTCTCCACACTCAAGGATCTCATCAGCCCCACAGTGACTTGTGCAGAGTGATGTACAAGAACAAAGAAAGTTGCTAGTTCAGGAGAAAACCAAGTTAGATGCTCATATTAACAGGCGTCAGAGTAGGGAATCTAAGGACGGAAACGAAATGAATTGAGATTGGAGAGGAAGGTATGCAAGGAGGAAGTGCTAACGATTTGCAGAGTGCAGGTTGCGGCGAAGAAAAAGGCTGGCTTCCAAAATCAGGTGGGAAGGTGCTTTTCAAAGGGAGATTTCTTGATGGAGTATTACAAGTAAAAGTAATTCCTCACAATAATAATTGTGACTCTGACCAGTGCTGAACGGTGTAGAGGTAGCTTAGGCCATTAATTTTAGATTGAAAATATATTACCGTCATATATACCATCCAGCATTCCAGCTGAAACTAATTGAAGATATATAAGACTTTAATGTTGTTGCAGGTGGACATTGCTGGTGCTGGTTTTATAAATATACATCTACGTAAGTCCTATGTTTCACATCTGATGACCAACATTCTTCTGAACGGCGTCTGTCCGCCAAACGTTGGGCGACGTAAAAAAGTCATTGTGGATATGTCTTCCCCGAATGTTGCGAAAGAGATGCACGTCGGACATCTAAGGTGAATCTCGACTACTTGATATTAGTGTTGTTTTTTATAGAAAATGTCAAGAATATTTCAGAAGCTAAAAATAGTTATTAGACTACCTGCCATTTAACTGCTAGGCTGTTTGTTAGCCTAGTGCCATAAATTGAGATATTGCCATTGGCACCGCAATATGATATACTTGTCTTATATACTGTATTAATTGGCGACTCTTGCATTATGTAAAGACATATAAATTAAAATTTGAAATTAAAGTTTGTTTAATTTAACTCTTTTTTGTAAACAACAAATAGACATATTCAAATACTAATGTTATAGTTAAGTAGTTTTATACCGGCTTATCTTATATTCAAGGCAGTTTGATATTCTACCATAATTGGGCATATGAGTCGATTAGTGAGGCGACGGTTTTAAAATTTGAGACTCGGTTCCGTTTTCGATTTTTTAGCGCCTGAAACCGCGGTATCGGTTTCGGTTTAAAAAAAATTAAATACTTTTTTTCACAATTTTGCTAAATAATAAATGCAAGCATTCATTCTAATGATGGGACGGTTACAAAATTTGGATTTGATTAGGTTTTCTGTTATTTAGCCCCAAAGCAGAAGTTTTGGTTTCGGTTTCAATTTAAAAAAAATTTTTTTTACTAATTTTAAAATTACATGGAAGTTATCATTTCAGATATATGTTTTGTTGATCTTTGTATGTTTTTAAAACAGACGTTTTAAAAACATACAAAGATTAACAAAAACATTTAACATTTAACAGCAACTTTAAAACTCAAAAAAGTAAAAAAATAATAATTTTAAAAAAATAATTTTTTTTTAAATCTTTTTTTTTTTACTCGGTTCGGTTTTTTATGATGTCGGTCGGTTCACCGCGGTTTTCGGTTAACCGCGGTTTTCGGTTAACCGCTGTATCACGAGAGTCGATATTGCAGGCAGAAAGCAGAAAAAATTTTGGGAAAATTTCGGAATTATCGGAATGTTGAAAATTGTCAAAATTAAGTATTTAAGTTTTCGGGGACAGGGAATACATTGGAGGTGGATACTCCACTACTAATTGCACTTTCTTGTCAACAAAAAAAATAAATTTTTGATTGTCAAAAATGTCACCTAGCAACAATATGGACGCATGCTGCTGTCATGAATACTGATGTCATGTCGTAGCTGCATTTCAATAATTCTACGATACAAGTCTAGATATTTTGTACGCTTATATCACAAAAATGATAAGCTGTTTGTTTGCGTGCAGGTCGACTATTATTGGAGAGAGCATTTCTCGGTTGCATGAGTTCATAGGTCATGAAGTGTTAAAGTTGAACCACCTTGGAGACTGGGGCACACAGTTCGGCATGCTAGTCGCACATCTACAGGATAAGTTCCCCAATTATCACACAGTTTCCCCTCCTATTGGAGATCTACAGGCTTTTTACAAGGTAATGAAACTGAATCCATTTGAACGATGAAATACAAGTTTTATTGTTGTAAAAAATATGTAAGATAGCTACATTGTTTCAACTACGAAGCCTTACATAATTAATGGCTTGTTAATAATGCAAGCAAGGTGACTATTTGCAGGACTGAGTCGCCGATAATCGGCCATCGAGATGAGTATACAGTAACTGAGTCACCAGTAGTCGGCCATCAATTGAGTATATAGTACTTAACATCATTGATTGTCTACTCATTCAGGTTCATTGCTGCGATGGCGGCTAATACTCTTAACATGTGATCAGTTGTTGCGCCAAGGACCCTTGATAACCCGTTTCTGTGCTTGCATTTACAAACTATAGGAACTGGTTAAATAAATGGTGGATTTTTATTATTATTACGTACTGATTTTTTAGGAAAAGAAGGGTGATGGGTTGAATCTGCAATACACAACAATCAATGCATGGAATGGAGATTGCTAATTGGTTTCAATGAAACCTATTTCGGTAATCGCTCGATGCTATGCATCATTCAGATGTGTATGTATGAAGGGCTCATATTGCTCCTATTGTAGTTTTACGCCGATTTAGCATGTTCAATAAAGCGTGGTCACACAGTGCTAATACGCAAGTTCTGGTTTTCATTTGATACCTAGGAATCGAAGGTGAGATTTGATACGGATGAGAATTTCAAAAAGATTGCGTATGCGACTGTGGTGAAGCTTCAAAGCTACGAGCCAGCTGTCATTAAGGGATGGGAGCTCATCTGCAATGAATCACACAGAGGTGAAACATTTGGTCCTCTTGCAATACCATTCAATTTATCCATAACCCACTATTTGGTTGGCAATTTTCAAAATTTGAGAGTCAGTTCGGTTTTCGGTTTTTCAACGCCCGAAACCGCAATTTCAGTTTCGTTTCGGTTTTCAATTTTTTTAAATATTTTTTTAGGGGGCGTACGATTCAAAATTGGTGAAGGAAGCTAAAGTTGGTGAAGGAAACTTGTTAGATGCACTGGCGCTACCCGCGGGTAATGATTTTGGTGTCCGAAAAAAAAATTAAATTTGAACACAATTTTTGGGGGGGGAATTTTTTTTGGGAGGTACGACCCTAAATGTCTCAAATATGTTGTATAAACTTGTTAGATGCACTGGCGGGTACCCAGATTACCCGCGAGTAATGCATTTGTGAGCAACAATAAATAAATAAAATTGATCGGTTAAAAAGGGTCAATTCGGTTTTTTCTTATGTCGGTTCGGTTTTCGGCTTAAACCGGAACCGACGCTACTTAACATACTAGCAATTTGGGACTTACATACACAACTAGCATGGCTTAGCTGATAGTGCTAGCATGTGTCTGTTTTTTACACTTTGTTGCGCTGAATATGATAAGCAACAGTCGAAAATTTAATGTGCTTGTTGTGCTTGATTTCTTCAGGGAGACTTCAAGAGTCAGAAGGAGGCAGTCTGGGTAGTAACTAACCTAACATCCGGCGGTTCAGCGGAACAGGTTGCGTACTGTGTCCAGGCCGGAGTGATCAAACCTCTCTGTGAGATGCTCAGTGTCAAGGAGGCCAAGGTGGCAATCATCATACTCGAGGGCATCACAAATATTCTCGCTGTAAGTTAGCGCAGTGCTTGGAAACGTAACCACCATATTTTGTGCTTTTCAAGTTATCTTCCAACATGCAAATTATTTTCCAGATGCTTGATGGTACTGTACAATTATATTGATAATTTGATAATGATAGTTTAAATTTTATGCTACACAACGGCAATAACATCATAAATGTTGAGAATGTGAATCAAGGTCAATAAAACTATGCGGTAGAATACAGTTCAGATATAGATTTTCATCATGCAATTTGCTACAATGTTAAAACTACACTTGATGTGATGATCTTCTAAGTGCATAGTCTGATGATTGGTATGCTAGTCTTGCTGTATTTTGCTAACATTACTTACAAATTCAGCAATTATGGAAATTTCACCAAAGATGTATTCGGGTCTTCTGAGTTCCTATCTTATGGTGTATTATTCGTTAACAGTTGTTGAAGTTTCCTTTAAATTTTGCATTGCACATTCTTATTTGCCGATCCACCAGAGTATTATTGGGCTGCTCAAATCAAAACCTCTCAAATTTGTTGACATTGTTTTAAGATTGCTGTATTATTTTAGTTCATTTATTTTTTGCTGCCGCTGTTCGATGCAATTTGTTGTTGGAGAAATAACTGAAAGGCGATTCTTTTGTCCCTTTGATTAGGCCGCAGACAAGTTTGGTCAGGCTGAGAACGTTTGCATGATGATCGAGGAGTGCGGTGGACTGGACAAGATTGAGCAGCTTCAGACGCACGAGAACGAGCAAGTGTACAACGCCGCCCTGCGTCTCATCGAGAAATACTTCTCCGACGTACGTAGTTTAATGTTCTGCATAGTTAACAGGAATATCCGCTGCATGCATGATTAATTTCATTTACTGTATTGTTTCGCGATGTGCCTATTTCAAAGCAATTTTTGCTGCTGTCATTGCTGTAAAGATTGTTGAGGTGTGTCATGACTAGTGTATAAGAACCAATGAGGTTGACCAAAGTTCACCAAACCTGTGAATGAGCACAAGATTGTCAGATGTCAGATGTTGCATTTATATTTATTTATACATTTGTAGCTGCTCATTACGGAGAAGGCGTGTCAATTTCATAGGTTGCTATCCATCTTATGTTAAAAGCATACATTTTACTACGCATGCGAAGTTATTCGTTTGCTGTAAGCACGTCGGATATGACGTTTACTAGTGCGTACATTTTTATGAATTCGCTAAATTTGCCAATTTTTTAATCCGCATAAAAGTTGAGAAAAAGTTTGAGCTATGATATATATCTAGGCAAATACAAATGAGCGCTATCTCACTGTTACTCACTACTAGCTCGAATTAATAAAATAACATGTTCTATAAAGTTATAAAACTGTCATTGCCAATATTTCAGCACCCTAATTGAGTACTCAGGCTCGACTCGAATCTCAAAATTATTGTGTCGCAACTAAATTGTTCAATTTAGTTGAAGCGAAAGTGTATATCTTAAGCTCGGTTCAGTTATATGAAACGAAATTATCGTTGTGATATTATTGTTGACATTGGACGAGGTCATGTCATATACAATGTGTGAATCAGATAACTGTTAAGGCAGTGTTCATTCATCCCCGATGACACGACTCGATATTGTGGGAGAAACTAACATGTTAGTTTCTCCCACAATATCGTGTTGTGTCATCGGGGACGAATGAACACTGCTTTAACAGTCATTCACACATACGACACAATCTCGTCTGACGTCGGGTTCTAATATCGCAATGATAATGTCGTGTCATATCTGAACTGAGCAACACTGTTATAAGTCTATAAGACGGTTTAGCTAAAGCACTGCGATGTTTTTTGTAGGACGGTGAGGCTGATGCTCTCGCCCCTGAGAACACCGAAGCGAACAAGTTTGAGTTCAGTGCTCCAACAGCTCCCATCATTCAACCACCTCCAAGTGGCTTCCAGTTCTGAAGCAAGTCCTGCAGCATTCGGTTGTCCTTCCGTTGCACCATTATCAACATCAAACTTAACAATATCTGCATGAATGCTACTTTAAAATATACTCCTCAGCAATGTTCATTGCATGGTGACAGCGACTGTTGTTGTTATTAACGTCATTGTCAATTTTGCCATTAAAAAAGGCGTTCTGCACCTAGTTTTGATGTTTCTTAAAATTAAGCTAGTGATCTTAATTTGCAAGAAACTTGGTAAGTGGTTCTTATTTAGTTCTTGAGTTCTGCGAAGTTTAATAGTATTAAAAACAATAGACGTTTTATTCACAAAGTTGAATTTTTGAATTCTATTGTTTTCCATGAACACCCGTTAATTATTTGCATGCGATATTGACCTTTCTTGTAAATAATTTGTTTGCCAATAATGTGCCAAATAAAAAGTGTTGGACATGACTGTCAAGCTTAAACTGCATTCTGGTTCTAATTGTTAATTGGCAAAATATTAAGTTTCACGCTCATTTAGTCGCAGCTGAACAGCTTGTCAGGATTTAAATTCAGCAGGCCTGCCTGATTTCATGATTTAAGCTTATGTACCAGTCGTTAAGGAGCATTTCAGCTTTATGCCTACTGTAAGTTTGGGCAGTTTTAACATTTGAGACCGAGAATTTTGCTCAGTAATTTCTATACAAGATATATGAAACGTGACAATGCATTGTAAATATAACTAATTCTGTAGTTACATTTACAAAATATAACTATAATACTAAAATAACTTGGGCCAAAGCAGCCCCGTTTGTATGTTACATAGTTGCCATAATTCAGCTGTAGCAATACTTTATTAAAATCTCTGTAGCATGACAAGCATAATTTCACAATTTGACACGTACATTGCTGTATATTAGTGTATAACAATGTTAACCAATACATTTAACTTCACAAACATAAATTTTGTTAAAATCATATTTAACTTGTTTTTTGTTAGGTTATTAACCATTGAAAGATAATTGGGACAATATCTTTATTATTGTATAGCAGGTAGTCAATTCTAAATATATTGAAGTAAGAATGGGTGCACCAGGGAATCAATTTTATAGTACATACCTAATAACAAATCAATTACCTACTTTAGTTTTACCTAAATATTTCCTACAGAATCGTTTTTCATGAACACTTTTGGCGACCTGCAGTTTTGGTTAGACAAAAGACAATTAACAAAAACAATTTCTTAATCTGTTTCAGGTACCAATAATAACAAAAAATCATTAATAATTAGCATTCATGCAAGGTGAATAATGCAATGGTTGCCAACGCATGTGCTTACAAGTAGGTAACACTGTAGGTCCTAACGAGTAGCCTGAAGTAGCTGATTCAATGCTTTGAGCTGTTTCAAGTCATGGCTTCCAGATACACCAGAAAACTTCACAAATCGTAAAACATGCTGAGCACCTTCCTGTAAATTAAACTAACCGCAATGATTTAAAAACAACTAATTAGAAATGTTTTACAGTGGAGCAACTCGTAATTGGACACGTCACAGGTGACTCCTCAGATAGATTGGCCAAATTGTTCATGCGATTAAATTTTGTTTTTATTACTATTCATGCACAATAATTACACATTGTTGGCAGTTTTGAGCGGACAGTTCATACACAAAACAGCACAATAGTAACTGAACACGAAGTTCTCATCCTTA
>JAQGBK010000077.1:0-11021 GCA_034698505.1 Stercutus niveus
ATACGATATGTAGGCTGACTAGATCGTTATCCCACAAACATCCCACTAAGCTCTGCTTCTACCTCCCCTCCCCCCCCACCCCTAGTAGTCAGCAACCAGCTAAGCCAGTAAGCCACTGCCAGCATGATGAGCTCCCCAGCTCATCATCGACAACAGTTTACTGCTGGCTTCTACATTCCCAAAGCTAAGTATCCAGCTAGTCTGCTCGATAGAAGTCAGTCGGATTCCTAGTCCCACAGCGGACAGTCGCAAGGACTAGGTTATTGGTCCTGCGGGACTTAGCATTGTGTCGTGTTGCGTCGTTGCGTTGTGTTGCGGCGAGGGTGGTTCGAATAAAAGAGAACTAAGCATTATTTTGTGGACTCTCGGACAGCCCTTCGGGGCACTTCCTCCATTGATCCTGTTCCTTTCCCATTCCCATTCCGTGCATGGCGGCTCTACCTGTGGTCTAGTTCCCCGACTGTGAGAAAGGGAGCCGTCGACCAGCATGGTCCAACCTGATCCTTACACCTGGTCGACGAAAGTGTGGGAATCGAACACGTGAACGAGGCAGATGTCCAGAAAGCCAGCCCAACCAACCGCAATCTATCAGAAAAACGTTGCGCCAACACAACGCGACGCACGAGCAACCGCAAGAGACCTAGCAAGGCTACAGCAGGAAGAGCTAAAAGCTAGCGTGCAACAAGCGACTCGAGCGCACTCCGTGACAGACACTCAGCATGATGTTTCACATGCGCAATTAAAAAAATCGAGCTCAGATACAACATTAGTCCGAAGCGACAGCGCACAACGTGTCAAAGCTGCACATCAAGCAGCAAGCGATTCAGCAGCGTCGGCGGACAAGCCCGACAAGCCAGTACTATCGCCAGTAGCGGAGTCACCAGCTACTTCAAGCAGCTCGGTGCAACATAAAGCTACATTGCCTGCACCTGACAGTGGAGCAGAGCCCTCAGAAATCACTTCCGGTGACATTGTGGTACGTACGGCTGATCTACCGTTACCCCTGTCTAAGCACAGCGCAGGCGCTGCTGTCTCTGGAGAGTTCGAGACTTCCCGACAGTTCAATCCAACAGCAGGAAGCGCAGGACCGACAACGGTACCTAGAATTCATCGACCGTCTACTACAGCCCACGGTAACCCGGCAGACGAAATCAACTTCTACACCTCAGGCGAGTGACATTCAACAATCTCAATCACCCTCCCCCCTCTTCTCACCACAAAGGAGGCTATCGTTTACTTCAGACGATTCAGAGCAACAGCCGGAGCTATTCAGCGAGCGATCCAGTGCACGGATCCGTTCGCATAGTGCGTCGCCAAATCGTCTACAATTGAGCGAGCGTGAATTTGGAGGCGGATCAACAACAGATCGTATCCTCGAGCACGGAAATGGTTTAGCACCACTGAGTGTTGGCGCTAGGTTTCTACATTTAAACTTAGATGCTCTTTTTGGTAGCAGTTTTTTACCGCATGATACGCTTGTGCAAACTGAATCTCCAGAGCAAGCGCTGGTAGCCTCGTCGCCAAACATCCCCAACACTAGCCAAAGTAGTACTAATACTAGCACTGATAGCGAGAGCCAGAGCGACACAGACGAGTGTCTTATGATCAACGGTAAAATTGTATCAAACATGGCATATTTGACCTCCGAACCCTACTTTGGAAAATATGGAGAAAATCTTGAGGATTTTATCCGATCTGTCGAAAGATATGCCGCTTACAAAAAGCTTGAGGAAGGGGGCAAATTAGGGCTGATTACGCTTTTGCTGCGCAGGCTTTCAGCCATATATTACTTGGGTTTGCCAGCCGCTCAAAAGGACACATTTGAGCATTTGAAGCAAAATTTGCCTGATCATTATAAACGCCCAGGGCACACCTAGTGGCAAGACTTGGGGGCCGTGTGGGAAACTAATCAAAAGAATCAAGATGTAGAAAGCTACATAGTAGATTACAAACAAAGGCCATAAGAGCAAAGATGACTCCTGAAATTATGCTACAAGAATTTATCTTCGGCCTGAACCCGGCAATCCGCTCTTTTGTAATTCAGAGGGAGCCCGACACAATGGAACTCGCTCACAAGTACGCAGTACTTGCAGAGAGCTCAAAATTTAATGAGAGCTCCATGAGTGGAGAATTTGCCAATTTACAGCAACAATGAGAGAATTGCAGAGTACAATAAAAGATAAATTTGAAAAATTGTCCTCAAAATCTGTGGAAACCCTGGAAAGCCAAATGAGTGGGGAGCAGGCAGAAGGGATCGATTTAGGGTGTCATCAAGAGGGGCATAGCAACCAGGCCAATTTTGCGCACCCAAATTTTGTTGCACCGCAAACGTGTGAAAGAGGTCGCCGAGCCTATGACGGCAATCGTGGCGCGGCAGCGGCGCAGTACGGGGATCAGGGGTTCGCCAAAGGAAACCGCGGGTTCAAAAGGGGCTACGGGCGTGGATACAGAGGGCGTGGTTACGGAGGACAACAACGGGGCGGACAAGGAAGTCCAGGTAGTGTAACATACGATATTTGTTGAAACTGTGGCGATTATCCTAGACATAACTCCATGCTTGAATGTAGGGCCCGCTCATTATTTTGCCACTTATGCGGCAGAATGGGTCATCTAAGGAATGTATGTCCCAGTTCCACTTGGAGGCGTGGAGGCCCATGCAGCGTTGGCAGCACCACGCAGAGCAGTGGGCACTCAGCGATGTGTAAAGCCTTAAGAAAATCCACAGAGCTGCAATCATTGAATAGTACCAATAAAATTCACATCAAATTACATAAAATCACATAAAATCCCTTGTTTAGGATTAATTGATTCCGGCGCAGGCATCTCGATTGTAAACATGGCGTTCGCACGAAAACATAATTTGCATGTGCTTGCTCTTGAACCATATGACATTACTCACATATCTACCGCAAATGGAGCCATGGAAAACATAGCAGGTAAAATCAATGCTAGTATATCGCTGGATAGCTTGTTGTTTGATTATTGTTTCTCTGTCGTGGAAGGTCTCACGTCACAGGTAATTCTCGGATTAAACTTTTTACAGGTCAGCCGCGCTGTGATATCATGCGCTATACCAATGTCTATTACATTCTGTGATACAGTGACTTTGCCAATTATATCCAGCAAAGCAAACTTCTGCCCTTGTATCTGTGAATTTGTTGCATAATCATTATATTGGGGAATTAAAAATGATGACCCCACTGCCTTTTGTCTGAAAGCAGCAATATCTTGTAGAATCTACATTATCAACCGACACTGGCACTTGCTGTATTGCTAACCCAACAAGCAAGCCTATAACCTTGAAAAAACACTTAACCGGTAGCATCCTTTCAAAGCATTGATGAGGCCTATCACGTAGGCTTTCCCCTGAAATTTTTATTGATGAACCTTCCTTTGATAATCCAAAACCCACTGCTTTCCCCCAATCTTCCACCCCCAGGGCAAAACTACGAAATTGTATTCCTGCTAGTGACATTGTTTTGAGAGAATGGCGGCGCAATGCACACTGCCTAGGCAAAACAGATCGGCCTGTACAACATGGCACACAAACAAATAGGCTGTATGCAGATACAGCAGCAGAATCTAAGCAAAACCAGTACATTGATAAGAATTTACAAGTCATTCATGCAGCTGCACATGTAACAACCAATCATGGCAATACTTACAACATGGGCTATGATTCACAGGCAGGTACAAACGAACTGCCCAGAACAGCAGCGCAGTTTAACGATAGCAACAGAACTATAGCAGCTTCACTAGATAGATCACTAGATTCACTACATTCACTCAGCTTCACTGACAGCCAATAAGCCCAGCGGCAAAACAAAATATGAGGAATGGCCAGTGAGCCCAGGCACAAGTCAGGCGACAGCAGCACAACATGCAAGTAATGCAATTGAGTATGGCAAGCCATTGGAACAAAGCAAAACAAAAGTAAAAAATAAGTACACATTTTCTGATCTCAAAATTGATTTAAAGGACACTATTTTCAATGAGCAGGAACAAGAGCAACTAAAAGATCTGATCAGTACTTATTCGGATTGTTTCGCTCTAGACGTTTGAGACCTCCAGGGGGCACAGACCTCGTGGAGCATAAAATAGACCTCAAGTGTAGAGAATGCCAAACCAGTATCTTTGCGCCCTTATAAGCTCACGCTTGACGCACGGGATGAAATTGACCGGCAAACTAAGGTATTAATTGAAAACAAGATCATACGGCCTAGTAATTCGAGCTGGGGAACTCCGATTTTTATCGTACCCAAGCGGAAAATAGGAGACTCCACAGTGCAGTACCGCATGATCACTGACTGGAGAGCTTTGAATAAGGTAACCGTGCCAATTTTCACCCCCTTTCCAATGCTAGGCGATATAATCGAGACAATAGGTGCCAGTAAGCCTTTTATCCTGTCTAGTCTCGATTTTTGTGCGGACTACTGACAAATAAAAGTGAAAGAAGAAGATAAGCACAAAACTGCATTTGTAACGGGGAGAAATAAATATGAATTTAATTTCATGAGTTTTGGTATGCAAGGTAGTTCAAGTTCTTGGATGTCGCTAATCAATCTCCTTTTTAGAGAAAGCTTGTTCCAGTTCTTGGCCTCGTACATGGACGATGTAATCGTGTGGAGTGGCTCGGCCCCCCAACACCTCAAACATTTAGAAGCCATTTTTAAACACTTACGCCACGCGAATTTCAAGCTAAATCCTTCTAAGGTTGTTCTGGGATGTGAGAAATTACATTTTTTGGGCCAAAATATAAAAGAACTTCGCCAATACCTTGGCGTAACAAATTTTTATAGGCGTTTCGTTCGCAATTATTTCACTATTGTAGTACCGCTTACGCTGTTGCTCAGGAAAAATTGTAAGTGGAACTGAGACCGAATTCACCAACAAGCATTTAATGAATTAAAAAAATCACTCTTAGAAGCTAGTGGTTTGGCCTTTTTTGATAAAAACAAACAAGTCATTATCGAAACAGATGCATCAAACAGTGCTGTTGGGTACAGCCTCAATCAATTAGATGATAGGGGTGTGCCATGTCTTATTATGGCATCCGGTCACTGTCTTGACCGAAATCAAAGGAATTGGTCAATTAGCGAACTTGAGTTATATGCAATCGTTTGCGGAATTCAAGAGTTCACGGAATTTTTGCAACTCGGGCAGCGTATTGTCATAATGACTGATCATGTAAGCAATATCAGGCTTGACCGTATAATAAATGCAAGTAATCGTCTTTTGAGGTGGTCAGTAATACTGTCCTAATACCAATTAGACATCCGTTATCGTAAGGGAAAGTTACATACTGTAGCGGATGCATTGTCACGGTTAGACTGGAAATTAATCATTAATCCCCACCCACAAGGTAACAAGCAAGAACAATCAAAAGCCCAACATTTTGAAAAAAATGAGAGGCCAATTGAGGGATCAACTTTTCCCCCTGACCTCCAGCCACCACAAACAACTACCTTGTGTTCTGATCTCATTGTGACAGAGGCTGATTTATTGGCAGTGTCACCCACCAAGGGGGAGACCAGCAGAGAATGTCCCGTTAGTTGGCCAGACCCAGGGAGGATAGAGAAAATATCTCAGCCACTTGCTGACGTTACACTGATAAAGCCAGAAAAAGCAGTCATTGAGCAATCCAATGGTACAGAAATTGGTAACACTGATTATATGCTGTTTGAAATAAAACCATGCCATTCACAACCATTTGTTTGCATATCTAAATTATCACAAACTGATTTGTACATAGTTTCTGATGTTTTGCATAGAGGTAACCAAAAACAAACGGTGTTCCATACTTGTGGGCAACAGGAAGCAACCGAGACCATAGAGCCAGCACGGGTCACCGCAGCACTTGGCCTACTCAGCAGCTTAGCACTGCTGCAAAGGCAAATAGTAGACATCTATTTGCTATGCAGGCTGCAACACAGGGACTAGAACCTGCACTAGAGCCTGGCTTGCAGGATAGGCCACAAACCTGTAACGAGCCATCTGCGCTAATAGCAGGCAGCCAAGTGGCTGGAGCACTAGTAAACAAACATAGCTAAACGCCCAGGCAAGTGATCAGCTGATGGCTGATAGACAAAAAACAATAGAGTTATGTAGCAACTCAGATTTGGTTATGCTGCAGCCAAAACTATTACATGAGCAGCCTTACACAGCTCATGCCGGCGATCCAATCCGGCCGACCCAAGGGATGCAACAAGAGATTGCAATGCCATATTTTGCTAGGCCAGCTCTTGGCAGAGTATGTTCAGGCATCTATAAGCGTCTAACACGCGCTTATTTGGGGTCTACTTTGGATCCAGCAGCCAGGAGTTTTGCATCACCAGCAAAAAAGGCTAACAGCCCAAGAGCGGTAGCCCATCAGCAGCAAAACGCAAATAAAGTAGACAAGGCAGCAGAGCTATGCCGAGGAATGAAGGCCAAAACCTCAAAAGGATTGCTGTCTGAGCCGATGGTACAAGCCACCAGCTCGAGCCCCGCCAATCCGCAAGATCCAGGCACCTATGCAAATAGCTTGCAAATAGCAAACAGCAATTTAAAAACTGTAGCATGTATTGTGTCAGAGCGGCCGATCTTGGCTTCTATTTCAGCACCTATCTGTTCCAATATGCGGACACAGCACATTAATAATACCAATACCAACTTGGCAATGCCCAATGAGCAGACAAGGCAGAATACCAGCAAAACATCTGAGAGCAGCCGGTATTCAGTTGCCTATTCAAAGATATTCACTCATTCAATTGACTCGGAAGTGGATTCACAGTTAGCACCAATGCTTCAATGTGAAATGTCAGAATCACCAAATAGTACGCCAGCGAGGACCAACAATATTATTGAATTGGCTAAACTAGATCGTTTGCCACTTGATCAATTGTCAAAGCGACCTTTGTTTGATGATACCGCATTTAAACTCACACAAGACTTAGTAAAACAATTGCCACAAATGCCGAGAGAATGCACGACCTTGCATATATTTTTGATCTTTTGACAGAAGAAATCCTTCCCAAATCTGCCAACCTATCACGGCGAATACTTTTAGAGGCAAACGATTTTTATATAGATGAAGAAGACGGAATCTTGAAACACCTTTTTCAGCCAAGGAATCGTTACAACATTGACCAAATCCAACAGGTTTATCAACAATGGGTTATACCAAAGGCTTTACAGTCTCAGGTTATAAACGCCATTCATCTCGGCTTCAACCATTGTGGATCGGAGAAAACCTGGATCATTGCTAGACGTCACTATTATTGGTTAGGCCAATATAGATCGATCCGAAAACAGATTTCTTGTTGTGACCTATGCCAGCGAGCCAAAAAATCAACATGGCCAACCAAAGCCGGTCTGCAACCAATTCCAAAACCACCCATTTTCGATTGCTGGTCTTTGGACTTGCTAACAGTTGTGAAAAGCGGACAAACAGATTTCAAGTACGTCCTAGTGTAATTGAGCAATTCTCGTCATTCGTACACATGATAGCCCTTGAGGATATGAAAGCTCAAACCATTGCACAAGCACTCTTCGAGCACGTACGGTCAGTATGATCGATTCCTACTCGGCTGTACTCTGACCGTGGGTCAAGTCTGACCTCTGAAAGTCTTCAAAGCCATGGGTTTATTATTTGGAGTCAGCCTCAAGTACACAAGTTCTTGGAATCCTAGTGCTAATGGCCTTGTTGAATCCCGAAACAGATCGATTTTAGCATCGCTGCGTACGATGACGATGCAATCCCACGGTGCATTAGCAGAACCATGGCACTTGTTATTGGGAAGTTTGATGCTCAGTAACAACGCGACGCCAAGTAAAACGACAGGGCTTTCGGTGTTGATGATCATCATGGGAATTGAACCGCGTCTTGGAGTAGACCCAACACGCACAGCATCGCAGGATGCCGCAGAATTTTCAACATCTACAGACGCTGTGAAAGACTATGTTGCAAGCATGTCAACAAGGCTAAAATTGATCCGAGACATCACAGAGGGGAATCGGACAAAAGCCCAACAAAGTCAAAAAGTCTATTATGACAGAACTTTTCGAGCAAAACCTGACAATTATTTTACAGTTGGAGACAAGGTATTAGTCTTTTCCCCAGCACTGACTCAGAAAGGACGGGAAACGTACAAAATAATTAGGGCTAACAAGGGTCTGTACATAGTACACGAGAGGCTACGAGAGGTGACGTACGTCCTACGCCATCCAGAAACACAAAGACTCACCCCTCCTCTACACTTCAATAGGCTCAAATAGGCTACTATGAACCTAACGAAAACCAAGCAGGAAACCCGGAACCAAGTGTACAAAGATTACCTAGTCAACCACCACCTGCCTTCGCCCCACAAGGAGGCGAATCAAAACAAAAATCAAGGATAGTAACATCACGCACAAGATGCACGGCAACCACGACGCCATCACAGAGTTCCTCAGCACCTGTTTCCCCACCGCTACCTCAAACGACCCATCTTCCATTACAGCCTCCTGTGCGACAAACAAGACAGTCAGCAAGGAACCAGATTTCCAATAAGGCACAATAGGATGAGCCAGCTATCACCGCCGACGCACCAACACCTTCACCTCAACACCAGAGACCGCCACCGCGTCCCCTGGATGAAATGGTTGAACCAAATACATCTACGACAAGCACCGCGAAAAACATTCAGCGAATTGTTGGCACAAAACTTTTAAATGGCATGAGGCATTTTAAAGTTCTTTGAGCTAATACTGATCCGGATGAACCAAAGTCATCATGGATATCCAAAGTGCGGATACCAATTGATAAACTCAATGAGTACTACCAAAAGTATACACTTTCTGGTCATAAAAGAAAAAAGAAAGGTCACATGCCAAAAGTATAATGGTAAACTAGAATGCCAATAATATATTCTATTACTATCAGTATTAAAAACAGAAATAAACCAAAATCTAAGTATTTATCGATGACTCAGGATTGGAGAGGTCAATAGCTAAGACCATTCCGAGCCTGGACCGCCGAAAAAAGAAAGAAACAACAACTTCGATATGGTGACAAAATTATCAAATAAATTGTAAACAAATAGCAAATGTGTAGCAAATAAAAATACATTTAACGGAACCTTATTACACATGGAAACACAGGTAAGTAGTAGAACCGGTAAATTTATTTAAATCTATTTTGGAAAGGGAAGTCATTTTGGCATTCGACAGGCAAAAGTATCTCTGTGTGTTTTTTATATCATATGCTACCATGCTGCTGCACTTCATGATAATATAGTCGATCCAAGATGGCGGCTCCCATTAGCTTTATCCAATAGACAAGGTGTCGAACTCTCGCCTAACTCCGGTTAGCGCGCGGGTGTGCGTGAGGCGAAGGTGCGGATAGCTATCAGGTCGGCGAGGGGCGACGAGATACAGGGGGGCCGTCTAACGAACGATTCGTGCGATTTTGGTCGGCGTTACCGCACCGCGCGGAATCTTGAGTATTTATCCGGCAGGAAATAAGCCTGGTATTCGTGCTTGGCGTTACCCGTCCGTCAGTCCGTGCGGCCCGCCCCGTCTACTCGGCACTGGACGTTATATATCTGAGCATTATCACTGAACGCTTTATATCCGGAGGGCGTTATATACCTGGACATTATCACTGGACGCTATATATCTGGAAATTATCTCTGGGCCTTATATGTCTGAACATTATCACGGGATAGCTGGACATTATTACTGGACGTTTTATATCTGGAAATTATTACTGGACGCTATATATCTGGACGTTATCTCTGTACGCAATATATCTGGGAATTATCACTGGAAGTTATATATCTGGAGATTATCACTGGACGTCACATAACTGGAAGTTATCTCTGGACGTTACATATCTGGACATATCTTGGGAAGTTATATATCTGGAAATTATCACTGGACGTTACATATCTGGAGATTATCTCTAGACGTTACATATCTGAGGATTATCATTGGACGTTATATAACTGGACACTATCATTGGACGTTGATTCTGGACAGATCTCTGGACGCTACATATCTGAACATTATCACTGTACGCTGTATATCTGGAAATTATCACTGGACGGTATATATCTGGAGGCCAGTTCTGGACGTTATATATCTGGACATTGACTATAACTGAGTATACGGTTGTGTGGTACAGAACTGCGTGGAGTCTGTGGAACTGTGTAGAGACTGTACAGAGCTTTACTCTGACTATATATAGCTATCTAGCCTAAAATCTTTGAATATGGCATTGGGTGGGGAAGAGGGGGAGGGGTTGGATGATTGCGGGAAGTGTGAAGAGGAGGTTAAGGGTAGGAAGGGGATACTTTGTTGTGGGTGCGAGAGGCTGTTCCATGGGAAGTGCACGGGCCTGCCTGAGCAACTTTACAAAGTGGTAGTAAAGTATCCGGAATCAGACTTAAAGTGGTTCTGCGAAGTCTGTAAGAAGACATGGACAAAATGCATGGGTGGTATGAAGGATATTATAGAAAGACAGGACAAGCTGGAGGTGGAAGTGAAGGAAATTAGGAAGGAGGTAGAGGAAATCAAGAAGGAAAAGGAAAAGGAGAGGACAAAGTACGCGGAAGCACTGAAAAAAGGAATGACTGAAGACCAACTGAATGCAGACAAGAGCTCGAAGGTGCAGGTAGCAGGAGGTAAGGATTCAAGAGAATTCAGGATGGAGGTGGCCGAAGTGGTGGAAATGAACGAGAGAAGGAAAAACCTGATGGTCATGGGAGTGCCGGAGGAAATGAAGGAGGAGGAGATGAAACAGTTTTTAGGGGATATGATGAAAAGGCTGGTAGATAAGGATGGGGTGCAAATCGCAGTGGTGGGACGTGTTGGAAGAGCGGGGGGCAAATGCAGGCCACTCAAAGTGGTAGTACATGAGGAAGCAGAGAGAAGGTGCATTCTGAAACGGGCAGTGGAACTTAAAAAAGTAAAAGAATATGAAAAAGTGTACATATGCCCGGACATGACAAGAAGGCAACAGGAGGAGGACAAGGTCTTAAGGGATAAGGTGAAGGAGTTCA
>JAQGBK010000078.1:0-11012 GCA_034698505.1 Stercutus niveus
GCCGTCTTGGGAAGATACTTGAGGTGGTTTCCCGTTGCCTTCCTCAAGGGTTTATTTTTGCGAAGTTTTCCTTCTCAGAGTACTCAGTTTAACCTATTGAGCTACAGGTAGCTACCGACAAATTAATTATCACACAGCTAATGTGTGTGTAACGGGTGACTGTCACGGTCTGCTCACGTCGGGGTTTGAACACAGAACCTCCCGCTTCTATCCCAACGCTTTAGACCACTCGGCCACCACGCTTCGGCTAAATAACCAAATCAATAAATTAATTATACAAAATAAAAATAAATAAATAAAATAAGATATGGTAAAAATACATTGATAAAATAAGCAATATCAAAAATTAATCATCATCATAATGATGATTAATTTTTATTATTACACTGGTTATTTTCTGTTCTTCTATTATTTTGTACAGAATAAGATATCGTAATATGTCCACTACTCCCAGGAAATCTAGCACGATTCATGTTGCAAATGTTGCAAACAACATACAACTAGCAAAGAAAAACGCCGGCATGTTATTGTTGACCTGTGAACTAAAACCTTAAGGGCACAATATGCCAATATCCTCATTCCTTATCCTATGTCTCTAGATGCACACCATATTTGGAAAAAAACGAGGTAACAAGTAACCCAAATGCTTTTAAATTCACCAGCACATATCTATTTTAAAAACGTCTTAGTAGCCTTCCTTGATATTGAAATAATGTTCATCATTAATAGACGACAATTAGGTTGGTGTTAATAACTTCAGACTTGTGTTGAGACTTGAAACATTCGAGTTATGCCGCAATATCGTTGAAGAAATCG
The DNA here is from genome assembly GCA_034698505.1 of Stercutus niveus. Classification (NCBI taxonomy): domain Eukaryota; kingdom Metazoa; phylum Annelida; class Clitellata; order Enchytraeida; family Enchytraeidae; genus Stercutus; species Stercutus niveus. The sequence continues at coordinate 817 of JAQGBK010000078.1, forward strand.
CATCAATTAAAATTCAATCCAATCTCCCTATTCATACGAGTAGCACGGCACACTCTGTTACAGTAGGCTAATAATATTGACTGAATGCCGTCACTAGCGGCAATTGTATAAGCATTTTAATTTGTTGCATGAACGAAAACTTGCTTAAGACGTGGTGTTCAAAATTCATTTTTTCAACTTTGGAAATTCATGAAGATACCCATGGAACTTGGCTTGCCCAATTCGAATAGAATAATGACACAAAAAGGGGTGTTCAAAATAAAGAAAAATAAATGATTCATAAATGAGAGTAACAAAGATAACTTATAAAGATATAATCTAATAACTGAACTAAACAATTTAGCGTACTGTGAGTTCCATCAAACTTGAAAGGAATCGGCATCGTCCATTTCTGAAGAGGAGAGAGATTGAAGTCGTATAAATTACGCTTGATGCGCTTAGCTTTAGACCCTCCGTTGTCTACGGCTGGTCCGTTAGAGGTGTCGCTCACCGCAGCTGATGTCGTCCCTTCTTCCTCCATTCCAGTCAGCATCTCGTCCAGTTGGTCTTCCGTGAACAATATACAGTTATGAAGCGTTTGGTTTCCGGTTTCCTGCAACAGTTAACGATATAATATACTGTCCCCGTCGACTCATGATAGTGCAGTTTATCAACTTGGCTGCTAGTTTATTAAATTGCCTGTAAATTGCGTATAGTGTACGAAAAGGCCATTTCCGTACGACAATAGGCTGCTGAAAAATGTCTAATTTGGCTAAGTACATCTAAATAAGTTAATCAAAACAATCAAATATTCGACTTACTGTTGGCACAGGCAGACCGTTTGCTTCGGCCGCCATTTGCGCCAGTAGTAGAACCTTTGCTTTCTGCCGTTCGCAGACGTCACTCGGCATTCCGTGGCATCGATAGAAATCCTCCAAAGTGCCGTTAGATGGCGTCCAGAGCGTCTCGCTAACAACGATCGCTGGTGTCGGCGCCGGTAAATCCACGTCGTTTAGACTGCGCGCCTATGACGGAGACAGAAGCTTAATTAGATATTACAAGAATAATGTAATTATGCAATGAGAATTTAAACATAGTCTAGTATCGTCGGCAACCACTTAGGAGAAAGGTCATCCGTTCTCATGAAAAACAGGCACAACCTAGCAAGAGTGAAAAAACATTCGCTTACCGTGCATGTCAGTACTGCTGTCGCCAACAAAACCGTTGTAAGAAAATACATCGTTGATCTAATTGTGTGTTCCTATAACTTATCTTATATTATCTGTCGTATCAGTAACTTCACTTTTTACAGGTTACTTCTGTTTCATACCTGTTGACTAAACGTTTGTCTATAGATTACCTAAATTGCCTGATTTTTGTTTTTACTTTTTCCGGGTTACTTCTTAGCCTCGATTTTAACCTTTTCCAAAACTTCTTTTTTTAATTAATGTTTTTCCTTAATTCGCTGAGTTACTTTTGCTGCTAGTTTCTTTCAAATGTTGTCCTGTGCTAAATATAGTTGCTTGCTACGCTGTTCCCTTCTGTTGCCCGTTCCGTTCTTGCTGTTTCTGGTTGCTTGCTTACTTTAAAACTCTGCCGCTATTTATATGCAGTCCTAGCTCACTGCTGACATGCATGGTTAACGTATCAGGTGGGCGATGTATAGGCCTATTATTAGCCGATTTAGAGAAACTTCGAATATGGTACATTATATGCATTCGTGCATTCAGTCATTGAACAACTCATGTAATCATTCATTCCTGCATTCAAATTGAGAAATCATAAAACACTAGGTCCGGGTTTCGGAGTAAGTTTATAGACCGTGACCAAAAACAATTGGTGTCTTGTATTAGAGTAAACTAACTTTTTGACTAGTACCGGTTTGCCTTACCGGTAGGCTATACAATAGTAGGCCCGTACAAGTGTACAGTACTAAGACCACTAAGAAAATGTGAGTTTACCGACAAAATATAGGTATATTTGTCAATGATTTTGTGTTAATTTTTTTCGCCAAAAAGCAGAGAGCAACGGAAACGGCAACAATAGATTCAACAGAACTCACTTAACTAAATTTTTAATCAAATAATCACAATTTGTTAAATGATTAGCATGAACCAATATATTTAGCCTATGATGACAGTTCATCTCTAACAAACATCAACATCATTGCCTTAAGCTTCGATATCAACCAATGAATTCTAAAGTCATACTGAGTTAGAACAGACCTAAACTCACCACAATGCACATACATTTTGATATAATTATCAATGATTATTATCAATGATTGTTGCAAAAACCCAATGACATTTTTTAACAAATAAGAGGCGCCTCATATTTACAAGGTGAAGTAAATCAAGACGACCCGGCAAACTACTTAGTTCTCTCACAGATTTAGGCCAGATTTGTCACACATGTAATAAAATCAGTCATGCAAAGAGTTGTCAGTACGCGATACAGTAACTTGCACAATGTCATTATTACAGAATGTTTGGTTCTTTACGAAAATTTTACTACAGCAGCAGTTGCTTATCGGAAGCAGACACCCCCTGACCCACCGAGTTGTATTGCTTAGCATGCGTAGACTAATAATCATTCAGCCCAGCTGTCATCAGCCGTCCTTCTTCGTCGAAACAACGGATCTTTGCCCTTTTGAACCGGCCCATTCCCTTTCAAAAAAGTTAATGAACTAATCTATTTCCTGCATTGTAATCATTGATATTTTTGCATGGAATACTAATAATTGCCCATCCCTCTGTGTCTTAGCGAGTGCTCGCAGGTAGCGGGGGAGGCAATAGCCCTCGGCATCGTTGTGGGGGGATGCCACGAAGTGGACAAAACTACATTTCGTTAGCGTGACGAAAAAGATTTGGACTAAAATGCTGCTACCGCATATAGTTATATATCTCCCAAAGCACCTAACCCTACTCAGCAAATTTTTCAAAGGCTACTCTATCCCCCTCTCAGTTATGTTGACTACACCATCCCCCTCTCAACTGAGTTTTTGGAGAGAATTTCGCCTCTGGACAAAGTTGAAGTCCCTGCAAGAGGGTGTTGGACGCTCGAATATGATATCCTTGTTTCGCGCGGAGTTGTCCGTGGGTCGGGTCGACCCGCGGGTCGGGTCGGGTCTGGCCGGGTCGGGTTAGTAAATGTTGTGTATTCCGTGGGTCGGGTTGGGTCGGGTCCAACTTTTGGTGAGCTGGGTCAGGTCAAATTCTTGGTGGGTCGGGTCGTTTCCAATTCTTGGAGGGTCTGGTCGGGTCGGGTCCAGATTCTGTGGGTCGGCTTGGGTCGTTTTAAATATGTTTATGGTATTTTTATGTTAAAAATACTAAACAAGAATTAAATTACCGCATGAAACTGCTGGCACATCTTTCATTATCAGAAATAATTACTTTTATTACTGTTTTCTACAGTCTAATAATTACCACGATTATTTTAAACAATTGGACGCCGGTTATGCGATCACGGGATTTTGGGTCGGGTCGATAGGTTTTATTGGTTCCGTGGGTCGGGTCGGGTGCGCGAACAGGTGGGTCACATTGGGTCGGGTCGGTGGCTTGGCTTGGGCGGGTGGGTCTGCCGGGTCGAGTCAGGAAGTCGGTGTGTCGGGTTGGGTCATAAAAAAGTGACCATCGGACAACTGTGGTCTCCCGGGTGCAGGAAAAAGTCGTTACGCCACTGCCCCTCCCCTCGCGCCGCCCACCAAATGCCTATATTCGGGCCATATTCTGACTCACTACATGTATAGACATAGGACTAGGCTGTAAGCCTACCTAGTATGAACGATGATGACAACAATGTTGGATTACTTGCTATACGATAGACATTGGCGTGGCATAGACATTGTGTGTTTGTCGTCTTTTTGTATGAAAAGATTTATGTCGTCAGTCATGCATGTTAATGAACGTTATAGAATGGCTCACTTGGTAGCCATTCAATAACTAATCTTCAACGACTTATCTTCGTTTGTTCCATCGATATCCGGTGTTCCCATTACGCATCCATTGTATGATTTTTGCCTGAATGTTTATTCCGTTAATTAATAGCTTGTTTGTCAGCGGTGGGTATAGTGAATGTCCTACTTCGCCTATTATAAGGCATACATGTAACTTGATGCACAAGGTGGTCCAATAAAAAGGAGCCGCTGTTGTTTATCCTTTTTAGACCTTAATATATACATTTATTAACGGATCAAGGTGTTGAAAATGCTAATTAACTTACCAGTAGTATTATACTAGGTGCACTAGCACTATTGTTTAGCAGGATTTTAAATAGTAGGCCTAAATGTAGTATTATACGGAATAGACGTAATGTAGGCCTATGTCATGTAGGCTAAAATATACTATTTAAAGAAACGTTCAATATGTTATCCATTGTATCTAATTACGCAATCGAGATGATGACAACACTCATCAGTGCCCATGCTCATAAATCATTGAGACTATAATTGTTACAATTGTTGTACTTAATATTCAATTATTGTACTAATCAATAATTATTGTACTCTACTTTTGTACATAATCCAGAAAAAGAACGTGCTTGCAGGGTGGCCTCAAAAAAGTACGCCAACTATTTTCTTCATATGTTTTGCCATGTAAACGGTAAGTACAATCAAAATGTTTATCATTAGAAACAATATCAACTGAGCCTTTTCATGAAACCGGAAGGTGAGCTTCATGGAATCGATCATGTGGCCGCAAAATAGTCCTGACCTGAACCCGGTCAATTAATAGCAATCTGGAAACTCCACAGTGCTCTTCGTCACAGGTTTCAAATGTTAAGCGACTAGTTAAACCAATTGCCTGTTCTGGAATGGATACTTGTAATTGTGTCTAGGCTTCATAAAGATGATCAATGACGTTTGAGTGGCACCAATATATTGACAGTGTAGTTCAAATAATAGAGAACATATTGAATGGTTAACCTATTGAATAGCTCTCTAAATGCACGTTTGAGATGTAGCCCTATAATTTATACGGCATTCTGTCTACTACAACATTTTGGCCTGCTACTTAAAATATTGGTTAAATAATTTGTTGTTAGTGTACCTAGCATAATGCAGCAAGATGAGGAATATGGAAAACAATCTGTTCCATAAATAAATCTATTCATTTTAAGTTGAAAAGGCTAAAAGAACACTGGCTCCATTTTTATTAGCACACCCTGTATGTATAGACAGCCCGCGTAATACCAACATGGCAACATCCCGGCTGGATTTCTAGAATATTGAGACAATGACAATAGTGGTCATGTCTTCATACCTTGGCTTGACTGTGGCTTGAATAGAGATCGCGAGCGTGCAATGCAATAGCAGGTTCGTCATTTAAAGTTTCTGCAGAGGGAGCACGCCATTTAATAAGAATTTATTGCTACAAATCTGGGACAAAAAATTGTTGAGCTAGGGGGGGACAAAAGGTATGCGTACGCAGGGAAATGCTTTGCTCGCAAGTCACCTGCAAAAAAATCTGTTGAGGGGTGAGTAGGGAAGTACGCGTCCTCGCGGGTAAAAAAATCCTCACACACCATCCTCTTAAGATTATGTTGAGCGGGTGATAGTAGGGGGGGGGGGGGTCGGAATTACCAGCAGTGTCTATTTAATAAGGTGACAGGGGAGAAAGTCATCGAATTTTCCTCCAATCACTGCGAGGGGGCATTTTTGCCCGGACACGGCCATATATAGGCCTACACAAAAAACGTTTGAAAAATTAGAGGGGGTGCCCTCCCTGCACCCCCTCTAATCATCAAATGACGTCCCTGTGATATAGAATTAAATATACATATTCTGCCCTGCCATGGTAAAACACGGTCTCTGCAAAAATTTGTTTTGTTTTTTAATGCTAAACGTTCGTCGTTCACCCATTATTGTATCCGGCCATTATAATGCGAGTCACTCGATATAGTCTCTCGCGAATCCTGCTATTATTCGCTTTGTTGAAAATAGCGCACGGCACTGAGTCATAAAACGTATAAAATGCAACTTAGACCTACAATGAAACACGCAATGGAACGCACAATGGAAAGCCATATAGGTCAGGCCCTCGATAATACTCGTAACTATTGTAAGCACAAAATGTTATTAATGTGGCAAATCAGAATAATATCTGATTGACAACATTATAGTCCCAACATTCTCAAGTAAACATTTAAACATAAGATAGCATTATAAAGAAGCGTCGAATTTCGTTAAAAATGTAGTCTACTTAATAGTTGAAAAAGTTCCAACAAAAGGTCGTAAACTTTGTAGAAATTGTTCTAAAAAACCTACGAACACGTTGGCTATCAACCCCCCCCCCCCCCTCCGGAACTCTATATTTTCCCTGTGGGCATGGTAACCTCGCCATGTAGCGTAAAATTTCACAGAAATTCATGCATATTCATTGATTCTCTTAGAAATTAATATTACTATCAAGCCCAGTAATCTCACCTCGCTTTCAAAACTACAAACGAATTTAATTCTTTTAATTCTAAAAACTTCATTCGGCATCCATCCACTTCCAAAAAGAAGTGCCTGGACGCTAGGCTTAGTTTGTCCAAGAAGTGCCTGGACGGCGTGGAACCTTCGAAGTGCCTGGACGGCGTCCATGACCGTTCATGCACACTTTAATGATTGCATTCAACGCACGGTATTGTCAAAACAATAAAGCCGTCAGAGACGAGCGGTTTCCACTACTGTGGCCACAGTGACTAAAAAAGAAGAAAAAATAAAATAATAATAATGCTACCAACTTTTTTAAACTTGAACTTTCGGAACTTTTTGAATTTATATATTCTTTTTAAAGTTTTTGAACTTTTTAAACTTGTTAAACTTTTTGAACTCTTTGATCTTTTTGAACTTTTTAACTTTTTGAACTTTTTGAAGTTTTTGGCAGTAGCAACTTAAAAATCACAACAAGTAGAGGAGATTCATTTTTTCCACGCCATAATTCAAATCTATTAACGATAATAATTGAGCTTTCTTTAACATATTTTCGTTTTAATTATAGTTTTGGTCAATTTTCGTTTTAGTTTTGATTGTTGCATTTTCGTTATTGTTTTAGTTGGGATTGTATGTGATTTTTAGTTTTTGTTTTAGTTTTAGCTTATTAAATTGAATAATTTTAGTTATTTTTCGGTTTCGTTTTCGTTAACGAAAACACTACATAACACACCATTCATAACACTTTAACCCTTTCCGTTCCAGACCCCGCGCAGCGCGTGGTTAAACGAACCCAATACTGTACCAGACCGTGGTACAGTATTGCACGAAAGGTAGCGAAAGGGTTAAATGATTAGTTAACATTTAATCCCTTGATGCTTGACTAGGACTTAGCAGAATGAGAGATGTTTCATTCAGTATAGTCTAACAGAAAACAGGTATGAGTCATAACTATTTAATTTTATTGCTCTTCAAAAATTTTATACCGGAAGGATTTTAAAATGGTGCAAATGTTGGGTGATTTCTATTAGCTGTTTGCATTTAAAGTCCATTTACACATTTAAGGCTCACTTTGCGCTTTGTGCTTTGCTTCTGGCCGCAACAAATCAACAATAATTTAATGCCGAGTCAATAAACTCACTTTCGTATTACGGACTATAAGTTACCAAATTTTGTCATGATGAAAATATGACCCCTTTTATAATCTTTACTAAATAAGAACTTGAACGAATTTCAACTGCACCTGGTCCAAGAATTTAGAAGGAAGGTCAAGAAGTAAAAACAAGAGCCTAACTGTTCCTTTGAAAGACACTAACTGGACTACAAAATGTACGTGCAAGGCGAATAAGAAAAACTTCCCGAATATAATTTCATAGAATCTAATGTCATGTTTTAAACAATTATTAGTTCTTCGTACAAATACTTTCTATGAATTATTGGCAAAAAAGGAATAATATCACAATTTGTATCACTTTACAATTCACATCACAAATTATCACAATTTGTATCACATTGCAATTCACATCACAAATTATTACACTTAATACAAACAAGTGACATACTGAGGTCATGATCCAGTTGATTTTAAAATATATTTTATTAAAATAAAATACGGTTCATAATTAATATTCTGATTAAATTATCACAATTTGTATCACATTACAATTCACATCACAAATTATCACAATTTGTATCACATAAGAAAAACTTCCCAAATAGAATTTCATAGAATCTAACGTCACATAATAAACAATTATTAGTTCTTCGTATCGTACAATAACTTTATACAAATTATTGGCGAAAACAACGAATAATAAGACAATATGACCATGGAGTCAAAGACATAAATGACAGTTCACATCACTAATTTTTACACTTAATACGAACAAGTGACATACTGTGGTCATGATCCATTTGATTTTAAAATATATTATATAAAAATTAAATTCGGTTCATATTCTGATTTTTATTTTTAAATAACAATTTCCCATCAACTTAACAAATTACTACACAGTAACAGTTGTATAATGACTAATACTGGATAACACATCCTGATTGTGATGCAAATAATGACCAAAAAGTCATAGACATAAATGAAGATAGAAATTAATAAGCGTTTGCATGGATCCCAACAAATATCTAATGTCCAATGTCAAACGCTGTAACTCATTTTTCATCACTACATCAAACTAATTGAATTGTGATATCTACTGGATTAGTTACTTCAAAATAGTAATCTTGTTATTGCAAACACATTTCATTATAGGATACGATAACCAACAATAGGATAACCGATAATTGTGGTTATAATCAGGGCTTTCAATCAGTTTGATATACTGTAGTAACCATAACCATCAATGGGTGTATCAAGATCAAGATAACAGGCAGAGATCAATTTGGTACCGTATTCATCAGGCTTTTATTCCTCTACAATTACGGGGATGCATCAACTAGACTGCTCCCATTAAACCAATCGGCTATGTCCTACAGTTCATTTTGCTCTGATTGGACCCACGGGTTAATTAAATATACAATTGAATCTACTGTATGGCCTGATCCATTGAATCTATAGGCTGGATCAATTGAATCTAAGAACTGCAGGCTCCAGCAGTGATCTTTATGAGGTCGAGAGCGATGTCTCCAGAAAATTCGGCTCCTCTAGAAGCTACGAACAGCACCTACAAAGATCAGCATACAATTTAATTTCTTTGAAATTTCGTTTCTTTCATATATTCAATACCTATATACAATTTCAGTTCATTCTATTTTTGGAAATAAATTCTATTATGTTTCCAATATGTTAATGAATTGCTTTGGTGACCTTTTAAATGATAAACAGACGTGTGAGTGTTTTTTTTATAGAATCATATCCTACGAGCTTAACGCCCGTTTTGTTGCCGATTGATCATTGACTACATCGGACATGAATCACACGATCATATATCTATAGGACGGGATGGAGACTGTTGATCAGTTGATTTGTCTGTAAGTATAAAAGCCAAGCCACAAGGAAACATGAATCCTTCAAGCAGTCTTTCCAGAAGGTAAATTATTTGTTATGGCCAGCTATTATTGGAACAGATCAGTTTTGAGATAGACATAAAACACAGAGGGAGACAGTCAAGACCAATTTGTAAGTTTTTCCAGACCCAGTAATTACGATGTGTATAGAAAGGATTGACGACTATTTTTTGCCTCCATAAAGTGAGGGCAAGGTGAATCATTTTACTATTTAACAAATGCAGCGCAAACATACACAATTCAATACCCATCGTCTCTACTTATTTGAGTGATCAGTGTTAAATTGTGATGTCTCAAACCTGTGTATTTGGCTGTATATTGACACCCACTGATCCATGATACCAAACGTTTCCCATGTCACCGGAGCGCAGCCACAAGACGTTCGTCGACGAGCCGGAGATCTGAACGAGCTTTAAAGTGTTGATATGGAAGCCGTACATGTGATAGTAGAAGTCAATGCACGCGCTACCGCTGAAGTCTGCTATCGTCGGCAGAAACAACCTGGGATAAAATACCACACAAATGTTTACTTACAAAGGTAGTTATTTTAATTCCAAACGTGATTTGAAGCCAAATTTGCAATTAAACCAAGTACACTAGATCTGTATGTGAGTTGCCACGTACAATGAATTAAAGACACCAACAAATGTTAGTAGCCTACATCATTGGACACTTAATTAGACAATATTACAATTAATTGGGTGGACATGGTAGTGCTCTGCCGTTAGACAGGTCCGGTGGCAACTGCCATTTGGCAGTTGCCGTCTTGGGAAGATAC
>JAQGBK010000079.1:0-11011 GCA_034698505.1 Stercutus niveus
ATTTTAATGAGCCCAAGTGTACACTTAGACGGTGTGATGAGGCCAGATCACAACGCCAGGTTGGGGACGTGGTTACGTAAATGAGCATCAGGTTTCCGACGAGAAAACACGTCAAGTGGCTGCGAGTCACAGAAATTAAATCATGAAATAAAATCTGCATGGAACGGGACAAGAACCGGTGTGATCAAGACTGTGTAATTATGGCCATAGAAAGCTACTCGCCCTATACATGCGCTTATTTTTTCACCTGCGGACGAGACGCAGAATATGAACAGACACCGGCTTGATAGAACAGCTTCCAGAACAAGTTGGCTGCTGTAGGCAAGATCTAACGAATTAGCCTGATAGCTAGCTGACGAGCCCCAGTCACAGTTGTCTAGCACTCATCATCTTTAAACTCAAACACGACCCCTTCTAAAAGATTCAGAGAAGTCGTTTTTAATTTTACTTTAATTGAATCTTCTTTCTGAAAACTCCGAGCTAATAGAAACTGAATGTCTTGAGTCTCGAACGGATGTACCTTGTGAACTTTTGGCTTCCGCTTCTGCAGGGATTCTGTCGTTCGGGAGTGGCACAAAGAAGCCTGTATCGAAGGAACTGGAACGGTAGGCCACGTCATCCATGTTCACAGCCTCCTGCATGCTCACTCCCACATCAACCAGACCTTTCCGAAATCTGAACACAACCAATACACAGGCCGTTCTAGTTCAAAAATGTTACTTCTTATATTTTATATTCTGTAAAGCAATATTTCTCTTTATTTTCAATCACTGACAAAGCGCAACGTAGTATGATAATATGCGATTTACAAAAGCAAGCTATATATTATACAAGCGCTGTATACAATGACTATTTAACGGGCCTAAGTGTACACTTAGACGACGTGATGCGGCCAGATCACACCCCAGTGTGATAGCAGCAAAAAATAAATGTAGCCTATCCAAAATTCCAAATGCTGTTTTATTAATATAAATAAAATCATTATTAAGTACAATAACTTTGTGCAACAATATTTTAATTTTATTTTTATGCATTTGCTTGATTTTCGTGCATTGTTTGGACAAAACACAGAAACTCCTTTAAGTCAGCAGTCTGCCATCAATGAATCGCCCAGGCGGCGTCTTAAATATTAATTATCTTAAATTAACTATCTGTGTTATTGCAAAATGTGTTGATCTCTGTTTGATACGACTGCATGCTAAAACTCTGCGTATGATACTGTACTGAATGATAGTCTTCGGTTCCTGATGTTCCAATTATGTAGAGGGTCGTCTCTCATTACATATCCCTGCGGAGGGTAACTGGGATGTATTAGTAATTGAGAGTTCATGAATGGTTTTTTGTTAGTTATATATAATTCTTTTTTGTTTATTGTTTTTCAATATGTCATTACACTTGCGCTCCTCTGCATAGTATATTATGCCCACATAGGGTAAGGATTGAGATGGGTTTACTTACCTAGTTTTCGTTGTCAATGTTATTCTATTGGCCTTGTCTTATGATTGCAATTGCTTGTGTTTTATGGAAATAAATAAATATATAAATAAATAAATAAATTAGCTACTACTTAAACTGTTTACTTGTACATGCATTTTCACTAAATTACAAAAACTTGAGCGACAAAAACTGTTTGATGTTGCAAGTTTACAATTCATGAAAATAAATGAGTAAAAGATCCTGAAGGCCCGAGTTAGAACTAATAAACTCTTGCATGATTTTAAGAGAAATAAAAATCGACTGCAATGAAAATATTAAAAACAATAAATATATTGTGCATTTTTTTAAATGACAAAAACATAACTAAGAATATCTTTTGTATGTTAAAAAATGTCAAAACATCTCATTTGAAATGCAATTCTTTGATTCTCTTAAGATTTATTACCTCCTTGTGTAAAACGCACAAGAGGATAATAAAATAAATTAATAGCATGTTTGACAGAGAACTAAAGTCGCTTGAGATTCGCACAAATGAATATGCATCAGTAAAGTGTACATTGTACATCGTACACTCCACTGATACTGTAGAATATAATGCAATATTACAGAGACCTCTACTATATGCTACACTTACCGGGGTACGATACTGCATGATGCCAGCGAGAAATATGACATTTGCTACGAGCAAACATATGCACAAGTTTTTGTGAATGGTGTTTCTGTCACATTGAAGGCTCCTGCGCATAAAAACAAAAAATGTATTTATAAGTTGTAAAAGTTCGGGCAGACACCCACGTAGTCTTAAAAAACTGTTTACAGCTAGGGGCGGTGTGCAATCCGTAAAGTGTGGAGTGGGAGACAAGACACGACTTCAAAATTTCTGCAATGGGGAAAATAACATTTTACCTGAAGACGAAACAGGTCTTGAGAGTTTCTGCAGAAACAATTCAAATAAAATTTCACTTCGAACTACACAAAGGCCACCACTATGTGCCACCTCTGAGGTGGGGGGGCAGCTCAACCACCTCTAAATCAGGCCACCAATATATGCCGCATCTAGTTTTTGGGGGCATGCACCGGCTCTCACCCCGCCCCCCCCCCAAATCTGCCCATATAGAGCTGATTATTTTAGAATCCACCACAATCCGCCTGCTGGATGATCGCATGAAAATGCAGGCACGTGCCACTGCCGGGCAGTTTTGGAGTTCTATAAAGTTCTACCTGTCCTATTGGTGCGCTATATGAAAAATATCTATCACAAAGTTTTGCATCATGGCATGCTTTTGTATTGACAGAATTAATTTTTACAGCAAAAAACTGATCCTGAATGATCACATACATTTTTTATTGCTCATTATACAACAGATTGATGCATACAAGAACGCTGGAATAAATATACCTACTTGAAGACTATGAATGTGAAGATACAGAGCGTGAGGCAGACGATGCTGATTACACAACCGAAGTAGGTTATAAACGACAGCGCGAACTCGTTGGCTACGGAAATCTGACTCATTCAGAACATAGTAATTGTTAGAGCATGTGCAACCGACTTAACCAAAATAATACAAAATAATACGACACTGAAAATCTCAAATAGCAAAAAACTCAAAAAACTAAATTACAGTCACAAGCAAAGAAATGCTATGCTAGTAATGCTACGATGCCTCATCAGTTCCTTCTCTTTCACCTGTGTCATATGTTGGATTTTAACTTCAAGCTACCGTATTTGTTTCGTTATTCTGAATCTTTACAATGGCTCATTGATTCACATGGCAGAGATTGCCCTTATGTACACTGCGTCACACATTTCCTGACTCAACATTTCCATAACACGACTGTTTAATATTATTCTCAACTGTATGTATCAACTGACTTATAACTCAATCCTACTTATGAAAATTTCCCAAGTTTTTAATGCATAAACAAACTGACTAAATAGATGTCAAGCCAGTCAGACCAATACCATTAATAAACTCTTAATGTTACTATATAAACCCTAAAAAAACATTTAAAATAGATTGGTTATGATTGGACAGTTGATATGAATGGATAAGGTTTGATAGAATCTGAATAGGATATAGCCTTTTATTGCTAATGATAACAAACCAATAAAAGTAGATCGACAGGACAGTTGGTTAATCTCCTTTATCAAACAAATTGCAGGCAGTAAATTCTAGTTACAGCTAACTGTTAACGAAGTCAATTAAACAATTCTGATAGGAAAAACCGGGATTGAGACACTTATGTTTATAATTTACTCAAAGTAAAGAAACCCAAATAAATAATCTTTTCCCAAATATAAGAATATTAAATATTGTTTGACAATTTAACAACTTAATGAATGCCATTATAGTTAACCTGTGGTTGCGTGGGAGACATAATGATTGCAAAGTTTGTCAAGTGGTTACATGAACAAGTCGTGTGTGTTGCATTCCCTTCTAAAAGCCAACAGCCTTCCTTTGACCAATTACCAGTCTGCAAACTAAATCCAAACAGGTCTATTCACGTAAAACGTAACGGCTAAAGAACTTGACATGATGATAAATACACTAAAACCCAAGATGATGATCACAAGAAATGGGGGACAATTAAACATTCAACATTGCATAATTGGCAGAGAGCCAATTAGAATGTGCAAAATCAAAAATACTGGACCACTTTGAATACAGAAAGTGGAGTGCTTAGGCTTGGACGTTAAAATATGAAGGTGGAAGATGTGAAATAAAAGATTGAAAATTTACTTTAAAATGCTCATCATGAATAAAAAATTCCACTCACAAAGAGAGAAGAAGCATACAGAATATATAATAAAGACATTATATGGAACACGACTTTTAAGTAGAGCACATATTGGGCCTTTGAGAAAGGAAGAGCTCTAGGAATTCAATGTATAATAAATACATCTTACTTTCTTCTACTGTGCACATTCTATTCATATTCTTTTGTTCAGTTTTATACCACATCATGGACTCAAATCTATGGACTCAACGCCCTATAAATGTGGCTAACGGTTATGAGAGCCATAGATGGCATTAGTTGGACAAAAAGGAAACCATTCTAAAATGGTGCTGCAAGCATATGGTGGTGAACGAAGGCTGTTGATACGATGGTCTATAAGAAATAGCTCTAAGTAGGTACTGTACTGTGAGGTGATGAATTGACTAAAGAAGTCATGGTGAGAGGCATGGAAGGAGAGAATCCTAAGATGCTTGATGCTCGAGGAGCTGAAACAGGGATTTACAAAACAAAAAGAAGAGCGAAAAATGAAAAATGGATAAACAATTGGTCGCTAAGGGAATGCGGATAGGCTGATTGTTAAAAAGATTGTTACAGAAGAAAATTATCAGAATTTATCAATATCTCAAACTCACTCAGTGGAATAGTCCCAAAATACGCATTCTGGATCTGTAACGTTTTCAGTCTAGAATGTCAGAATGAACAGAAATTCAGCAAATATTTCAAGATTTCATAGAAAAATAGACTTTCATATAAACGTATTCACATTTTACTATTAATAATGGGTTTTACGCCCTTTTCTAATGAAGGCTCTGCGGCGTAATTTTTAGACTTGGTTCTCACACCACCGCTTTGGTGTAATCCGGGTGTGGATAGTGAAATATGCACTTTATTCTGCATTTGCTGGATCCATACCTAAAATGCTTGGAAAATAGAATACAGTTAGTCATAACAAACATCTCCAAGAGCAAATAGTAAACATTGTATTACGAATGCTGCTATCTAAACCGCTTTAGAAATAGCAGAAACATTCGTAGTTTACAAAAAGTAACTTAATAAAACATACAGTATCTTAAAAAGTAACCTAACTGAATTTACTGAATATAGCAACTGAATGTCTAGCAAATGATATAATTCGCACAACTTTTAGGCATGTACGTATGCTAAGCCTTTTATGAATGGCTGGCTAGCTCAATTAGCCGAGTCGCTAAACTAACGTCATCGCCCAGACGTCGGACGCCCAAGACCTCACTGAATTAGTAAATTGTTCTAATGACCTAAATGTGAGCCAAAATCGACACAACACCCAACTATATTAGAGTTTTTAGTATTTTGATTTATACGTACCATTTAAGACATGCTTATTCTTTTCAGTAACACAATAAAATCACAGCAATTCAAGCAGTAAAAATAGTGAAAAGCCCATGATTGGACCAAATGAGAAAAAAAATCCCTGTGTAGGCAAAGCCTAAGTGTTAACCAACATACAGTACTTGATTATAACAGCAAAGGTATTTTTATACCATAACTAAATAACATAATGTAATAATTAAATGAAACTAAACTTTTAAAAATTAATTTGTGTCAATGACCTTCCTAAATCGAATCGGAGGAGAAAAAATACAACTATTTCTTCACAAGAATAGCACATGGTATGGAACAATTTTCTGCCTAAATCCTGCAGCTGTCTCTAAAATTTCATCAGTTCTGTACTAAGTATGCGTGGGAAGCTTAAGTCTAAGCTTAAGTTTAGGCTTGAAAGTTTAAAGTTTAAGTTTAAGTTTTCCTACAATTAATACTAATCATGTAACACATATAATTTGTCCAGAACCTTACAAAGTTGACACATACTTTAATCATTAAATAAAAAATAGTTGTAGTATTTACAAAAATCAAGGTAACATTAAAGAATACGTACAATACTATGTGCCAAGGTGAATATAACATTTGACTTTAACTTGATGCCTGCAGCTGAGTTGGTGTTGGCAGAACTAACAGTGGCTGAAATAATCATTGAGTTGACAAAACTGCCCAGTGAGCAGTTTTCGTTTGACTGTTGGGAGCAATCCTCCAAGTATTCTGCACTGAAATAGTTTTGTTGCTGGGATGATGGCGGCATCCACTTGGCTAGATTTTTGTACATAGTGAATACAAGTTTCGCTTCACCTGAAAATATGTAAATGTTTTAAATTTGCTGGCAAATTGATGGTTCAAACTAGCGCCATCGTTCAGAATCTTCCACTAAACCGCATTCGATTTACGTTTTCCTCTGTTTAAATGTGTACATTGGCCATATGTGCATCTCCTAACAGATCAATGGGTTCTGGTCTCACTCTCTCTCCTATTACCCCCAGGATGGCCACGTCGTTTTGCGGAGTAGAGTGTAGGAAGTAGCAGAGTAGAGCGTAGGGAGTAGAGAAGAACGGAGTAGAGAGTAGGGAGTAGGGAGTAGAGCGTAGCGGAGTAGAGTGTATGGAGTAGAGTTAAGGGAATAGAGTGTAGGGAGTAGAACGACACAATCGATCGGCCCAGGAAGATGGCCAAACAACTCGCATTGGTTTATATCACAAGTCTGACAAGCCACTTAGTGTTACCGGACCATACAAAATGTTCAGATAATTCATTTTCTATCCACAATGCTGCCAGAAATTGTTTTTTTCTGAACGAACTCACAGCCGACGAACTCACAGCCGACGAACTCACAGCCGAGGCTTTGCACGCGATTCTCGATTCACTGCAGACTCGTCATCAATCATAAAAGATTTGATTTGGCACTGGTGGAAATTATATTTATCAGGTGTCCACGTTAAATAACCCCTGGTGATTTGTTCTCTCATCGTGACAACAGCAACCATGCCTTGTCACGTACCACCCAACTCCGGTATCCCATGGGGGGGATGCCACGCAACACCTGACTCCGGTATCCCATGAGGGGACGACTTCCCTCACACTTCAGAACCCCGTGGGATCGGTAGGAAAGTTCATCGCTTTCTGTCCTGTACCTCCCACAATTATGGGAAAGCTCTTTCTTAACACTCTGAAATAATGTGTAATGCGAGAGGCAATTGAAAACTCCTTTCTCCTTTCCGGTACAAATGCGTATCACCTATCCGATTAAGTTGGGACCAGGGGAAGATCTTGCCTTCATTCCATTATTCCAGTACCACTATGCGGAGGGAAGTGCCTCGCTTCAACTACTGTACAACATTGACGTGGTGGAAAAGAGTCATTCCTCCTTTTGTATGAATTAGGGGTACTTCCTACCTCATGCAGTGGTAGAAAGTGTCCCGTCTCCCACTAGTGTGCTACTCAGTAGTGGGAAAGCCCCTTTCCCACTATATTGTACTACTCAGCAGTGGAAAAGCCCCTCACCCACTATTATACTACTCAGTAGTGGGAAAGCCCCTCTCCCACTATATTATACTACTCATTGGTGGGAAGCCCCTCTCCCACTATTGTACTACTCAGTGATGGGGAAAGCCCCTCTCCCACTATCATACTACTCAGTAGCGGAAAAGTCCCACCCGCTATAATTGTGCTACTCAGTGGTGGGAAAGCCCCTCTCCAAATATTTTACTACTCAGTGATGGGGAAAGCCCCTCTCCCACTATCATACTACTCAGTAGTGGGAAAGTCCCTCCTGCTATAATTGTGCTACTCGGTGGTGGGAAAGCCCCTCTCCTGCTATTGCAATACTCAGTGGTGGGCAAGCCCTCACCCACTATTGTACTACTGAGTGGTGGGAAAGCCCCTCACCCACTATTATACTACTCAGCGGTGGAAAAGTCCCTCTCCCACTATTGTACTACTCAGTGGTGGGAAAGCCCCTCACCCAATATTGTACTACTCAGTGATGGGAAAGCCCCTCTCCCAATATTGTACTACTTAATGGTGGGAAAGCCCCTCCCGCTATCGTGCTACTCAGTGATGGGGAAAGGCCCCGGAAAGCCCCACTCCCATTATTGTACTACTCAGTGGTGGGAAGCCCCTCTCCCACTATTGTGCTACTCAGTGGTGGGAAAGCCTCTCTCCCAATATTGTACTACTCAGCGGTGCGAAAGTCCCTCTCCCACTATTGTACTACTCAGTGGTAGGAAAGTAGTGGGAAAGCCCCTCACCCACTCAGAGCCACTCCAGCCAGACACGGCGGTGTGAAAGTTAATTGTTTATCTATCAGATGGCGTCGCGGAGGAAGATTTGTCCTAGCGGCCCGCGCACCGATAACTCAATGGGCCATTTTTCATCGATTTCCCGTCAGTCAAGTGGCGGCGTAGTCTGGGAGAATGTAACGTAGCACGCAACGCGCCACGTATAACTAACAGCCGAGCGCGGCTCCAAGGCTCACAGCTTGATGCACACAGTAAATTAAACGAGGATAGCCGATAGCGGTGAAATTAGAAAAGTATTAAATCATTTTTTGCCTTAGCTTTTGCAAATGAAGATATATGGATAAATGGACAGATATACCTGATATCCGGAAAGTAAATGAGGACAAATTGTGATCATTGCACACAGCAATTGATAAATTGCAGTATCATAATATCTGGAGACAAAGTATCTAGTAGTAGTAGACTACTAGTAGTAGCAGCAATTTGTAGCGGGTCATAATATCTTAAAATAAAATGCAGATACCGAGGCGCGTCCGAAATGATGGGAAACGAAAATGAATGAAAGAAAATATCCAACTTTGGAAACATTCAGATAAACAAAATCAGTCAACAACATAGATACGACTTGAGTTGCATGCTACTGGTTAATCACCATCAGGAAAGTCACTTAATTATGGGGCAGTGTGAAATACGGAAGCGTTGTACTAATGCGTTTTCAGTGCCGCAGAATGTATTATTTATTTATTATCAGGATATCGTTTTTATTTTTCCCCCTTTTGGATTTTGTAATTTTTTTGTTGATATTTCTAGGTTATTTGAAAAGCAACATTTACACAGCTTCCTCAAAGTAATAAAAGATGATGTATAAAGCATAATGTATAATGTACATGTATGATAAAGGCATGCAAACCCAGCTGAAGATCGAGCGTATGCGTTGGTGCTTATCTTCACTTAGAAGCCTTTAGAGCCCACACGGCATGGTAATATGACGTTGTACTGATAACGGGGCCAGCGCTACTCAGCACGTGTAGATATCATTCGCAGCCAGAAGTACTGCTACTCGCTTATATCCATCGGCTGAGTCGACCGAGGTGTGTGTATGTAAATTGTTAGCCCATGACAACTGCTCAAAAGTTAGCGGTTGGTTCCGAACCAGTGCCGCTCGTACGGTGATCGAACGCGAAACCAACTATACTGTTAAATTATCGTTTCACCCTACAGCTTTAGCTAACTAGGGTAATCTAAGCAGCCCTTTATTGTGGCTGTGTGTGTGTGTGTCTGTGTGTGTGGTCAATTTTTTGTAGGTGTCTGTATGTGTGTCTTTGTGTGTGCCTAATTTTGTTATTATTATTATTTTCTTTAGGTGTCTGTGTGTGTGTGTGTGTTGTGTGTGTGTGTGTGTGTGTGTGTGTGTGCGTGTGCGTGTGCATGTGCGTGACTGAAAATCAGCCCTTCGCTCTGTGGTAATGGCAAATAGAAAAAAACTCATATAAGCCACTTTTCTCTCAATTAAAACAATTAACTATATATGACCTCTATAAAACTAAAGTTGCTACATTTATGTATAAAAATCTTAATAAAAACATGCCTTTTTTACTTCAAAATCATTTTATTCTAAACTCGCAAATTCACCAGCATGTTACAAGATCAGCAAACCTGGTTCACTGTAACAGAGCAAAAACTCACACCCGCCAGTCTGCCCTCTCCCTAAATGGTCCATTAGTCTGGAACAGTATTCCAGATAAGATTAAATCTTCTATGTCTATTTCTATTTTTTTAAATCAGATTACTTTGTTATACTTAAATGAGTATGTGTGTTGTGGTCCATGACCCAAATTAACAATTCTGAGTTTCGAGTTTGTATTTTGTAATACAGTATAGCTTGTTCTTGCAGTATTTACGATTACAATATCTAATCATATTGTTGTAAAACTATGAACAGTATTACTTACTTCATTTCAAATTACGTTATCTTTTTCGCAACTATTTTACTCGCGACTGCGTCGAGTATGTCGGTATTGACTGTATCTTTTTTGTGTTATTTTTTATTTCATTTTATTTTTTGTTCTTTAAATTGTGGTCATGTATTTTACTGAACTACTTTGAACATTTGTATGTATGTATGTATGCTGCACTTGTTACGCTCCAATTTGTCGTTAAAATCTACTATCGCAAATAGATAGCACGATTCCTAGGTGACGGATTCGTGTAATTTGTGATAATAAGTTAATAACCAGCAAATGGAATATAATTATGGTTATATATCCGGTAGTAGTGGCACATTCCTCTTCTCCAACCCTACCGTAACAACGGTTCTTAGAGGGTCCAGGCCATGGATAGGGCAGATAAAAACTTCCCCCGGCTTCAGAGAAAGGTGCGATTATAGGTATACCGTAAAAGGCGATTCATGGCAAAATTACGGTTCCTGTTAACCTGCTTACAAGTGCCATGCACTGGAATAACTAGTCGCTCAACCGTAGTACGCCATCTCCTACATTCAGAATAATTATCTTAGTTCTCATTAAATGGCAGACCCTATGCTTCAAATGTATTGTGCTGCTCACCGTCTACCTCTAAATTTATGCCTGCTATTTTGAAGGTTGATGAAAAATTTACTAATAATAAGAAACACTGTTTCATAATTTTGTTTGTTAATTTTAAATTTGAAAACGATGCAAAATTATTGTTCCATTACCATAATTGTTTTGACACATCCTGTAAATGTT
>JAQGBK010000080.1:0-11010 GCA_034698505.1 Stercutus niveus
ACTGACATGTAACCAATCTGGTTCCACGTCGTAGACTGCAATCAGTTTTCAATGTCTTACAGTTATTTTCCAGGATGCCATCCATCATATATTCTTTCGCCTGGACAATTAGAAAGTACTGCTCCCAACATTGTCATTTTTAGTTTCACTACACTACTATGTTTGTTGCAACATTCAATAACTGGCTTCTTCCAGTAATTTGCTTTCTCTTGCAATCGTAAAAGCAACAATGAATCAACCGCAATAGGCAAACTCCTGATTCGAGTTCTCTGCAAGTTAAGGAGACATTGCTTGGAGCTAGATTAACTTGACCTGGTTAATGTGTTAACTGCAAAAAATTAATAAAACAATGAATTCGCCAGCTAATGCAGTTTTTGTATATGTGTATTATCAATAATAATAATAATTCTCTTTATTTTTCAATCACTGACAAACTGAAATGTTCTATGATAATATGCGCTATACACAAACAAGCTATATACACGTACAGTGCATAATGACAATTTTACCGGGTCTAGCATACACTTAGACGACGTGATACGGCCGGATCACACCGCCAGAGTGGAGGAAGTGGTTATGTCGATGAGCATAAAGTTTCTGACAAGGATACTCGCTAATAACAGCGGATCACAGAAATTAAATCATGAAATTGATTATTGCTTAAATTACAAATCGATGTAGGGCTCTGCCAATATTTTTAAAATATAGAAAATATTATGGATCTGTGTTGTTAATCAGGTGAATATGCTGACTGGAGACGAGCTCAGAATCACAGACACATCTCAACCAAATAGAACTCAAGGTACCTGGCTAGACCCGCATACAAATATGTACAGCAGTATCAACATTATTTTCAGACAATGAATTTGAATCGACTTAATTGAAGTAAAAAACCTGTAACTCTTTGTAGTGGGGGAGAGGGGGGGCTGAATATAAATTTCCAGATTTTTAACAGAGCCTTTGTTTTCTCGAGCGTTGGTTAATTTTATGTAAGAATTTGGCGAGTGGAACGTATTGCTTTCAATTCAATTCTGCATATAACCTTCCGTATTACAAATCATTCCGAATGATGCCTTTAAACAATAGAACAAATACATTAAATAGAACTTCTCTTTATTTGCCACTGTCTGAGCTTTGCTGAGTAGGCAAATTTTAAAGTTTAAAGTTCCAAAAGCGATAAATGATTGGAAATGAAACATATATAGCGGCCAAATCGCATGGGCCCAAAATAAAATCGATCTATAATATACAATAAAATAGGCTAAAATTGGACGATGACCCTTGGGTCCTAATCCTGACCTCATTTCTCTTTTTCCTTTTTAGAACTGCTACCCCACAACTTGTAAATAATTCCCCTGTTACTGTAAATATATTATAGACTATCTAAAGTGCCACCTAATAACTTTAGGCAATTTTCATGCTTTCATAAACATGTCTTCATTTAATTTTTCAGATTAGACGTAATTGTCTGGATTTTTGTTATAATATTAGCATTAGATGGTATATTTGTTACTGCAGTTTTGCACTGAAGGGGTTTTCCTGTTTCTCTGACGCAGGTTCGAAATTCGAGAGGAGAAGAGGGCTACATTCCGGCACTGAGCTGCATTCTTCCCACGCCAGACAATAACGCAATGAATGCCATAGAAAGGTACAATGTTCACTCAAAAATGTGTGACTGGTAATTAGCATGAACTAAATCATCCCAATATTCGTTTCATTTCAGCCATTTCCATTCAACATAAGGCTCTTCTTTTCTAAATGTCACAGCAGCGTCCGTTCATGTTAGTAGCAGTTGGATCAGACAGTCATGATCAATATTAGCTAGGTTAGTTATAATTTATGCTTTTCTGTTGTTGTACCAGCTAACCAGCCACAATAATAATTTTATTAATCGACTGTGAAGAATATCGTTACGATTTATGCAATATCGTGTTTAGATGTTTTTGTGTGAATAGTTTTTGATTGCTTTGTAAATAACATTAAACATCATTCATCGCTACAAGCGTGCTGCTATCATAGGGCAAAGACAATGTAGTGTGATTTGTAGTAAACTTGTAAATCACAAGGTTGTTGATTGTAATGTGATGTATAGCATAGTGTCAGGCTTTAAAATGTGATGTTAAACAGAAGACCATGAAATCAAATATATTTAAACCAGGATAGTGACTAAGTGCATTGTTGTGTAATTAAAGCATAGGGTCACGAAGAGCAATGTCTGTGGGGTTTAGTTGTCATTAACATGAAATCATTTGTGGTTTTGTTGGAAAACCAGGTGTGAACATTTCATTATTTCAAGTATTTCAACTATCATTTAATTCATTTCAAGTATTTAAACTAGGATTTAATTCAATAAGCTTAGGGTAGGATCACTAAGATGATCAAACTTGCACATTTGGTATCAATAAATGATTATAAATCAATCATGTATTGTACACTTGTTATGCACCAGGGTGTCGTTAAAATCGACTATCGCTAATAGAGTACACGATTCCGAGGCGAAATTATGGAAGGGACCCAATGCAGTAACTGTTCATTCTTTTTGACATTACATAACTTTTTGAATGAGTGCTTTTGTCAACCCTAAAAAAGACTTACACCATTCTTCTTCTTTGCGGTGACCTAAAGGTCGTACGCTCCATCAATACACTGTCTCCACCTTGCCCGATCCTGGGCCGTCATGCCAGCCGTTACGATGTTACGACTGGTCCCTGCGAGCACTGAGTCGACCCACCTCATACGTGGCTTTCCTCTGCAATTTTTCTCAATTCGATATGCCTGCAGGCACATCTTAGGAAAGCGGGTTACCTTCCATATGCAGGGTGTGGCCTAGCCATACAAGCCCACCGTCATGCATGAATTGATAGTTATTGGTGAACAATAATTCAAATGGGTTTAATGATGTGATTATCAATAATTAATATTTTCTTGGAAAATTAGCACACAGAAATCCAATTTAAAAATACGAATCATACGGTCCCATTGTATTGCAATTTTCAATTGGTTGTGTAATTTTACTTGTTATACAGCAAGCAAGCAGTCACGGAAGTCGTACATTTGGAATGCTCAACAACAGCGGCAATAGCTGGGAAGGGCGAGTGTCTCGACGCGTCAAGCGACTCACTGACGTCGCACACTACGAGGCGAACACAATCGACTTGAACAGACTTTGAAAAACCTTCTGTAGTCTCGAGAATGAGCTGCTCTGGCAACGAACTGAATGTAAGCACTACTGTCAAATTTTTTGGACGTCTTAGATTTGGAATTTGAAGCTGTTAATTTAGTTTTTATGGCCACGTCAATTTGATATTATTAAACTGATATTTTCAGAGATTTATCAAGTTGATTCAGTTAACAAATCCGAATGCTTGACGCCACACACTTACACTGTACATCTTGCCTGCAGGCATTTTGTTCTTCAATTGCACCTTTCCTGCTGGCATTTTGCCTTGAATTTCTGTTATTTAAAGTGTTTCCAAGTGCTTCCAGCAGTAAAGGGTTAAATGACAAACAATACACCAACACACTGACACATCCACAGAAAGTATAAACTACAGTGTCTATAAAGTAGAAAGCCTTGTGCCTTGGCCAGTATATTTACACAGATGGTTTCATTATCGAGCTGTTCTCAAAATTCTAGCTGTAATCATCAATTAGGGATGATAAATGTAGTTTCTAGTGCTTTTTAGTAAATTCTGACATTATGATGTACAATTTTATTTTTTGTGTGTACACATTATTTCATTGTAAATAAATATGGTGTACACTGATTACGATGAACTGGACAATTCACGTTGCAATACTTTTAGCTCTGTTTTGTATTATTTAATATTATATATTTTTATGTTATTTACTATTGTTTTATATTTGTTAAATATTTTTCGAGGCTATATTTTAGTTAACATGTCTGTATATTGTTGCTCAGAGCTATCGCCTATGATCGAGACCGTTGCGAACCTCGACAAAGCGGTTCTTTCATACCAAGTAACTAATTTAAAATGTACTTTACATAATATAATTTATTATAAATGGCTCCAACATTAACATTTAGCATGTTCATTTTTTGTACACCTTTTTTACAGTAGCTATTTTACGTACAAAACCATACAAAAGATACTAGCACCTTTTTCAGTGAGATTTAACATTTCAAAAAAAATGCGATTACACTACCTTACTAAATTGCAATTATTTCTTCTTGGGCAAAAGTTTACTTTATTATATCTTCAACATTTGCATCACCAATGTATTTGTCATTAACATTATTTACCATTAACATCATTATTAACATGTGTTCAATCTATTTACATTAATCAATATATAATTAAATGCTTTCAAATAAATAAATAGTTGGTTAATAAAATCTTACTCGATCAATATTTGTAGTTAGCATAATTTTTAATGTTTCTTTTGTGTACAAAAAATGATCTTTATTATTGAGTAGTATTATATTTAAAATTTAGTAGGACCTACCTATTTTATTTTCACCAAATGCAAATCATTTTAAAATAAAATTTCAAAATTTCAAAACCCGTTTCAATAATAATAATTACGTAAAAATAGTTTTGTAAACGACTACGTTTAGATCGTTGACATGTACACTCCTCTTACAGGTAGGCCCATATAGTGGAAATTGCATTGAATTGGGAAACAAATCTTTTATTAAAGTGATGCCACTATAAGTTGTATTGAATGGTATTAGTATAGTATTTAGTAGGTTATATTTTGTGGCGGTTGCTTTTAGGCATTTCGCAAACAATGGCGCCATTTCAGACAAAGCCTCCGAGATTCTGTCCGCCCAATCAACATCATTGCCCAGTGGGATCCGAAGGTCTTTGCTGATCAAACAAAAAGCCTTCGGTGAGTGGAAACTATGCAAATTAAAGTTGAAATAGTAGGCTATGTAAGTTACTATACGGTATCAGTGGGATTTTAGCATTGGTAATCGATATATTTAAGTGCTGTTTCTGTAGTTATATAATTTTCAGTGCACTAGAAAAAGGTATTTCCAGGCAAGATATCCCTGATTTCATTATTGTTTTTCTTTTTGGTGGACCGACAAGTAGGATTCATCATCACTAACACTAAAAAAAATGCTTGGAGTCATTCAAGTTCGAGCTGTTTTTTACAAAGTGTAACAATATGAAGGATGGTGTCTTTACATTTTTTTTTTATTCGATACCCGATTTTGCTTTATGAACTCTATAACAAAATTATATTGTTCATGCTCACTTCCTTTTTGCTCACTTACTTATTTTTAGGTAGCCAACATTTATATAGGCTATTGTGCTTCTCTGGCAACCTGCCATTTGAAGCAGCATAATCAGCATTTTTATTTATTGATAGTTATTGTCATACTTTTGTTTGTTACATTGCTTGATTTCTGATTTGGGAAATAAATTACTTGACACTGTTTGGTTTATAGTTACTACGAGGTGAAGCTAACAGCTGAAGAGACAGTTACCAATGAAGAAACGATCTTCACATCACCAACACGTCCTGACAACGAGATGACGTCAGGATCGGGTGCGAGTCACCGACAGTCCATCGCTGCAGAGCAGCTCACCTCGAAAACGCACGAAGAGAACAAGCGTTTCGTCGTCCGCTCGGTTGTCGATCCTCGCAGTGGACTCGAGATATCAATGAAGGAGGCGGTGTCGGCTGACATCATTGACCACCGCGCCGGTGTCTACCGCAACCCAGACACCGGTGCCAAGAGAAGCATCGCGGCCGCCATGAACGATGGCCTTATACAAGTCGAATATGCGACGACCACGCGTAGTGAAGAGAAGGTTGAGTCCATCGGGCTGATCACAATCAAGACGCAGATCGATAACCGCGAGTACTCGATAACCGGCATCCTGGACGCCACGACCGGCGACAGGATGAGTGTCGATGATGCCCGCGCTGCTGGGATTCTTAACGAGACGGGCGGCTACTACGTTGACGGCCAAACTGGGCGGCACATCATGCTGGATGATGCTATCGACGTCGGCTGGGTCGTGGTCGAGTTTGACCCCGAGCAGGCCGCGCCGCATTTCGAGACGAAGACGTACGCTATCAGCGCCGTGGTTGATCAGATCGTCCACAAGCCAGTGTCGTTCATCGAGGCTATCCGCCGTGGGCTGATTGATCGTGACACGGGAAACTATGTCAATAACCTGACGGGGGAGAAGGTGTATGCCGCGGAGGCGATACGACGTGGCTTTTTCAAGTCGATGATCGTGGACAATCCATCGGAACTGGACATCGATGTGACGAACCGCGTCGTTGTTGAGAGGATCGATAAGGTGCGCAAGAACGTTCTGCGCGGGGTCAGAGTGATTGCCGCTCTGAATCATGCGATGACGCTCAAGGAACAGAAGAACAAAATCGTAGCAGATGGTCACAACTAGGGACAAGATCATCACACTCATCACAAATTAGGATTTTTGATTAGCTGATCATCATCTTTCAACACTACCAGTTGGGTCATCTCAGTGGTTGGTAATAATTTATGCAACAACTCTTGGCACATTTTGCTTCTCATTATCGAAGTGTTAAGTACAATTTCCATGATTAAGTTCACCAAAGTTTGCTGGTTTAACTCATTGTACTGATTTGATTTCTCTTTGCATCGACATATACTATAGCAGCATCAGATGAACTTATTAAATTTTAAATGCAACATTTAATTAACTTCTATTTTTCATTTTTTGCATGGAAATTATCAGCATTTGCACCAAAAAATCAAATAAACATTTTAATGTAATTTAGGGCAGTTGATTATACCATAATCCACTAGTTAACCTTCCTACCAACATTCATCATGATTTATGACCAGTGCTTATCATAAAAGTATATTCGATGCTTGTGCTTACTGTGACTATCGTATTTATTGACATTTGCAGATTAACTTTTGCCTTCTACGGCACTTTATTTTTCCTTTATTCGATAAGGTTTAGCGTGAAGTGTATGACAGTAGTTGCTATATTCGTCACACAAATAATTATTTTAAGAATTCTCATTTGACATCCTTAAGTATTCTCTGTTCTATTGTAGTGCATGTAGCATAAACCCCAATCCATTTTTGTGTAGTTAACGTGTCCAGTAGTTGAAAATATAATAGTTTCTTATGATGGAAAGTTATTTATTTATGGAGTTTGCCTTAAAATGCTCAATAGCATCACGAAAACTTGCCAAGATGATGTAATTACTAATTAGTTATTACTAATTGTAATTACTAATTAGTAATGACTAATTAGTAATTACCTTGGTTTGAATCACTGAACAAAAGGATTTCACAATAATAGTCTGTATAGAATATATCAACACAAATTTTTTGTATTTTAATAAACAAAATTGTTCTAAAGATCGCCTAAATTTTGATGCGCTTATCGCGGCATGTCCTTCACAAGGCATTTCCTGAAACGAACTCTCTATCCACAATAATATTCATCGATTAAAGGAAGAGCCTCTTTTTTGTTAAAAATCTGTTTGCGTAAGTTCACAAAACAGTCGGTGTACCAGTATACGCTTTTCTCGTTAAAAATTAAAAGAAAAATAATAATTAAAGACCGGTATGACCTACCTTAATCTGTGTCTCCCCTTTTACAAGCGAATAAGTGGGTCTGATCAAAATGTAGAATGTTAAGCATTTGAAATGTGTACTGGTAATTAAACATTAGTGGCGAATCGGAGATGGCATTTGATCACATGTCCGCTAATTTCTAGGAAATACCGATAAGAGTGAGTACATATTACGACAAAAGTGCCAAGTAGGTCCACTTGATTTGGCCCACTTCTTAGGCAAACTAGACACTGACCAACACATCCGCTTATGTGGTGCGTTCATTATCTGCTGAGTTGAGCTATAAATTAATGATTACACATTATCAAAGAAAAGACAGTTTATTGTCTGCATATCTGCTATTTCATATTGTATCATAGTATACCGTATACTTTATAATAGGCCCTAGCCGAGGAGTCTGAGGACGTGATGTGGACTGATGTGTGACATGTGATGTAGGGTAGCAGGGCGACTATTGAAAGGTCTTTATGAGCCATGGAAGACATTTTTGTGCCATCTTTTGATAACCGTATACTTGAACATATTGGTGACAATTTGGTGTGATTGTTCTATAAGCAGAAGAGCGATAGGTCAATTCACGCGAGTCACGTGGTTAATGTTTATATTGTCGTTGGAGACATGTTAGTGTTAGAGCCGTGAAACATTTACTGAAACGAACCAGGCCGAGGATTGAACCACGGACCTTATGCTCTAAAGTCAACTGTGTTACCGTAAGACCACGCACACAGTGTATTTGTCTAACAGTACGTCTTGGCAACGATGTAATTTTGTTTGTTAAATGTTAATTATGAACCTTTAATTATCCCTCATTTTCTTTATTATCTGCCAGTGAATCTGTCAACCATCGCCAACTTCCATGTGTCAAGTAGACTTGCATGACACCAGTAGTACCAGTACACCGGTATGGCCTGGTGTCAAATATACTTGACACCAGTAGCTATACCGTGCCGCGGTACGTTAAGTCAGTAACATTAACACATTTACAGTTAAAATAAAGACAGTACAAGACCTAGGGGAGGGGGCACCGGTAAATCTTTAAAAAAATTGTTTTTCGGATATAAATTAGCTCTTTTTCCTCATACAACTTCAAAGGAGGGGTGCGAAGACCCAATTCAAGGAGTTTACACAAAATTATTGAGATGCTGTTCATCGAAAATTTGTCCGAGTCGCAGGAAGTGTGGATGCTGTGGAAGTGTCTCGAGATGCAGGCCAAAAATTTACAGGCATACCGTACTAAAAATGCATGCAATGTACATATTGTTAAAGCATGCAGTTGCGTGTCTTACTGATGTCTGCAACGTTCAAGTTTAGGTTTAATGCGTAGGCTAAATATGTTCACGATTATAATCCTCATAATCGCCATAATCCGTATAAAAAACCTAAAAATAAAAATCCGCATATTAAAAGAGTGAGAATGAGCGTGCTGTTAGCAGACAAATTTACGATTCGTTGAACTATTTGCAACGTCGATAGATCCTATTGTTAACTTGTTACGTCATCGATCGTTTGTCACTACGTCAGTTTCCACAGTAACATCGCCCGGGCAGGAACACCGCCGATCAGTCGCAAGTAACATCTGCTGAAACACCGCTGATCACACCAAAGTAACATCACCCAAAAAACCGCAGACCACCCCGAAGTAACATCGCAATTGAACAGTCGACACCAAGCAAGTCGTAACTGGAAACTCTCGATCGGGTAGGGAAATATAACTTGTCCTAACTTACAACGATCATTTGCCGTTTGATCTTTTTGAACTCTCTTCAAATTCATAACGTAACGGCTAATTATTGTAAGACTAGACAGTTGGCTTAGAAGTCGACGGTTCGTTAATTAGGCTATTGAAGACCTAGGTTCGTTCGTAACGACACGTACTTTTTTGCGCCGTTCATAACTGAATAATTTCTGCAGGCCATATATTTAAATCGTATCAGTTTAGTTGACGTGTAGCTTTTTTCCCCTGTTAAACTAGTCTATGAAGTAAAATATTGCGGATCCGTTAGCTGTTACTTAACTCCTGTGAAGTGTAACCGGGATTGTGGTACCGTATCTGCATGATATACCCTGTCGGAAAAAACAGAGAGCCCTACTGGAAAAACAGACATCAGAGAAAAGGCCGCATGTGCAACGTTAAAGGCGGGGGTGAGGTCGACGCGGAAAAAAGACTGCAGGGGGTAGGACGTGTCTATGTGATGAAAAGACCTGAAGTGAAATTGGCTGGTGACACTGGCCGCAACGGAAAATGGCCACACGGAACTGGTACTGGAAAGCCTGCATGAAAAGGTAGCCCGCCGATAGACGTGGAGAAAGCCCGAGTGCAAGTTTAAAAGGCAGCTGTGGAATAGTTGCGTGGATGGAAAAAGCCACAGGGAGATGAGGCCGCTTGGAGAATGGAAAGAAAAAGGCAACAAGCGAAAAGATTGCCAACGAAATGTTAGGAGGTGAAAGAAGCTGAAGGGGTGGAATTTTGTCCACAGCAACAATTTATGCAGGTAAAATGGGTACAGCCTCCACATAATATATTGGCACTCATTGAACATTCTGCTGTTTGTTGAAATTTAGGAACCCTGCTACCTCAAGTCCAAAGTACTGCTTAGAAGAAAGAATGTCGGTAAGTTGGATTCGCTTTTACACAATTATTGTGCAATTAATTGTAGTCCCATTTTCTGCTTGGTCCAATACTTGAATTACATTAACTAAATTCACTTCCCGCATGGGAGATGCATGATCGGTTCAAAAATACTTTGTGAAAAATGAAACTTAACTCAAAAGTCTCGTTAGCGAAATTTTATGTTGTACAGTATTTAATTATTTGATTTTGTTGTTGGGAGTAATGTTCTAAGCATGCAGGTTAATGCGTTTTACATCTGTCATTGCTAATTTAACCAGTCTTGCTTTAACTAGTCTTGCTATACAATGATAACGTAGATAAAGTACGGTAACTCATAATATCACAACTTTCAAATTATGAGTGCATACTTCACATATTATATTTTTTTATGTTTTCTTTTTTAACAGCCTAATACTTGTTGTTGTCATATAACTCGTATTTGGTGAGATATCTCTTTCGGCTTGTGAGATGTTTTAATGGTGTATTGATTGAATTTGAATGTATAGATTGACTCTATAGATTGCGAATTCAAATCCTTCAAAATTTTCATTTACACAAATTAACCCAAGTGTAGTAAGTATAATTCGATTTATTTTTGACTTGTGGCATCATTCTGCTACCAGTCTACTCCTCTATCAGCAAAATTGTGATAGCCTACTGTTCAGAGTGAGTCAATAAAAATGCGTGCACACCAGGGTGGGCCCAAAAAAAGAAGAAAAAAAAAAGAAAGCTGTCGCTATCTATCTATCTATCTATCTATCTATCAATAGATATCTATCTATCTTATTTATTTATCTATCTATCTATCTATCTATCTATCTATCTATCTATCTAT
>JAQGBK010000081.1:0-10980 GCA_034698505.1 Stercutus niveus
CCCACCCCACCCTCTCCCCCTCATCCCCTCCCGGCCCTCCCCATTATACAAACTCCTATACAAACATCACAAAATCAATCAGAGTAGGGGTTCAAGCTCTCCTAGAACATTTAATCTACTCATGCCGAACGCAGAACACGCATAGGTGTACATGCTTGCGCGCACTTTAAGCCACATTTTTTGAACTAGACCCTTGCAATGTTGATTACTAAATACAAATATGAATTAAGAAGCAGCTGATTGTTTTTCAGCGTTGAACCTTCCCGTTCAACAGCGTTGAACGGGAAATGGTTATTGCAACTTATTGAGGCGTCAAACGGGTGTGTAGCGGTGGAAAAACTGCCAATATCGGCACAGGCTAAGTGTATATTGTATTTTCAACGCGTAAGCAAGCGTGGGATCATGCGGTAAGTCCTGGCCGCTATGGTGGCTGGTGCCTGGGCACCGGTTACGTTGTCGTTATACTAGAGCCGATCGCGGCTAGTTGAATAGAATGAGCAAATCTAAAGAATAAGCCGCCGCGCAATGGGAGACTCGAGACAAAAGATGGCGCTGTAGTGAATGGTGCTAAAAACCATAGAGATATATTATCTCTATATGGTAGGACTGTATAGAATTCTATGCAGAAATCTGCACCAGCTTCCGGCGCACTTCACAGTATCGTTACTAGGCGTTGCTAGGCAATTTTTTATTGATTTAAAGTTATATTTTAGTAATAAATGGCAACAACGAATCCGGACAGTTCTCCGAGTTATGGCAGATGGACGATAACTCAACTTCGAGCGGAGTTAAGGGCGAGATGTGCCAAGCGGAGCGGCAGAAAGAAAGAATTAGTAGAGAGGTACAATTAGGGTTAATAATTTAGAGAGGTCATAAATTCATAATTCCGTAATCGCGGAATGCCGCGGAGTTTCCGATTTAGCGCAGAATTTAGATTTAGCGCGGAATTTCCGATTTAGTGCGGAATTTTCAGAATTTTCCGATGTAGCGCGGAATTTGCATAATTAGTCAAACAATTGCAAATAAAAAATGGATTTTGGACCGGTAACTAGTCCTGTAACTTTCAAGTAAGTTGACCGGTATTGGTTCTGATTGGTTGGTTGAACAAGAATGGAGTGTTCTTCCGTGTGGGATCCAATTCACCAAACTGAGTTTGAAACAAAAGTTTGCTCATTACTAATTCTTT
Source organism: Stercutus niveus (assembly GCA_034698505.1). Lineage (NCBI taxonomy): Eukaryota > Metazoa > Annelida > Clitellata > Enchytraeida > Enchytraeidae > Stercutus > Stercutus niveus. Next base: position 1,187 of record JAQGBK010000081.1, read on the forward strand.
AATTTTCTAATGAGAGCAAACCTTTGTTCAAACTCAGTTTGGAGAATTGGGTCCTATACGGAAGAATACCCCAAGAATAACTCATCGTCGACGACGACCATTTAGGTAAAAACGACAATTTAAACGAATTAATTTAGGGTTGGTGAAGGTAATGGTTAAGATAAGGGTTATGGTTAGAATTAGGGTTGGGGTTAAAGTTAGGACGATTGAATTCGATAAATTTAGCGTCGAATCGACGTTACCGGTCCACTAGCTAATTTGAAAGTTACAGGACCGGTTACAGGTCCAATATCCAGGTCCAATATCCAGGGCCAATAAAAAACTGTTAGATCTGCAAGTGACTGTCAGTCAAGTTATCGTGTGAGAAAATTAGTCCTCACATTGTTGATAGGGAAAATATTTTGTTTATAACTAGTCCTTTCATCGTTGATGTTGCTGTATTTTAATTTTGCCTAGTTTGATGCATAGTACGCGCTTAAATTGCTCCATAAATTTTGCCCGCAGAATCCACACGTGATTTTGCAGAGTTTCAATTTCTTGACGCAGAATTTCCAATTTTTGCTGCAGATTTCTGTCCGTCTTAATCATGATTCACATTAGACTACAATCTATCTATGGGCATAATGCAAAATTGTGCGGGGAAACATGGATTTATGAGGCAACCATTTCATGTTCCTCAGTATATACTATACTTGATACAGTACTTAAAAATGTAAAATCCGTCCAAAACATAATGTTTTTGTTAAGAAATGAAGCAGACTTTATCGGATGAAATGAATTAGGCCTAATGGAAAAATTTAGCACTGATAAAGACAAAATGATCATTCCTCATGTTTATTAATTGCAGACTGGAAGCCTATGACAGGAACTTTGACTTTAACAGCCAGCCACTTGATGATGAGCAGTACCACATGGAAACGCCGGATGCAGCCACCTATAGAGACATCAATGCATCTACACTGGTATTAATTGTAATCTGTATTTTTAATGTTCGTAAACTGTATAAATTCTTTCCATAAAATTGTGACATCGTTAGGAATTGAATTCTACAACTTTGGACCTGTTTTCGCACAAGTGTGTTTAAATCGCTGGCTTTGAGCACAACCATCGTAACTCACTTATAGGAAACTGAATAAAAGTAATAATTGGTGCTTTAAAAAAATTATTTAAAATGTAGAAATTCCAACATAAAATTGATATATTGATACAATGTTTTTCTATATATTCATTGTGAAATCTTTGAAGTGGAATTATATTTAAGTTTTTAAGTGTGAATTTTGGACTTACGACAGCTGTGCCTCCAGATCATGCAGAGTACAGCTATGATCCGGTGGCACAACTGTCGTAACTGAAGTTAGGATAGTTGTGCCCTCGACAGATGCCGCTAGGCTCCGAGCTTTTAGCAGAATACAACTATCGTATGTCTAATGATACAGTACTTGTACCGTCAAATAAGATGAATGCTTATGCTGTTTAGAATTTTGTACCGGTACGGTACAGATTTATAATTTTTACCCGTGGTCAATATCGTCATTGCCTATTTGCCAATGTGAGTCATTTAGGACCCAATAGCTCTCTACTGATTGCAGCTTACTGACGGGACCTTACAAAAACAAATTTGACAGAAGGACCTTAATTTAACTAAATTACCTTATGATTATTCTATTTCTTAGCCTTCGTAATTATTTTGAACTGTTAACATCGAGTTCGCATTTGTAGACAATTCACACAATATCATAACATATGATGCAATTTAAATGTTTACCTAAACAAAATAAACAGGAAGACTTCACACTTATAATTTTCATTGACATTGCTTTCATAATAATTAGGGGCGGCAATCATCATGAACTACTATTGTTAGCAGACTACTACTACTACAAATGTGTCAGTTGCTCCCAGATTAAACCCATTGCAGCATGAATCAGTAACAGTTAATTTTATCAGATAAAAAAATTATATTTTGCTGCAAACGCCATGCCATTTTCGGTCGTGCATTGACACGTATGTATATATGTATGTTGCACTTCTTACGCACCAATATGTCGTTAAAATCTAGTATAAGAATAAAAGATGACACGTGTCACACGTTGTAAATTTTAAATGACAGTCGTGCAGAATGAATTTAGACACATTTTTTGGAAAAAATTACGAAATACTATTTTTTTATTTGCTAATTTATTCAGTACAAAAGTTGTTGAAGTAAAAGTCATCTTTCTATCGCGGTGATCCAATATGATCAGGTGCGGATTCAGGATTTGTTAGTGGGGGGGGATGAAATTTTAAAAATTGTGTGAAGTTTTTGCGGTGAACAGAATTGCAGGGAGTCAGGGGGCGGCAGCCCCCCTGAAGCTAAAAGACGTTAAAAAAATTAACCACATTTTCAATCAATCTTGGCACTCCGAATTGAAAAACAAGATGTAATTTTTTCACATTTTAAATGCAATTTGGTAGTTACGTTGTGAATGAAGAAGCATTAAAATGTTCGTCTTTGCTCCGAAGCAAGAAATGTTCGCATTACAGCGTCCAACGCATTTGACATTACTAGTGCTTGTCACAACACCGGGTCACAGAAAACTGCGAACAAGGGATCTTGGTTCCCCAAATCTCAAATTATCCCCACCCCAATTAGTCAGAGGATGTGTGTGTGTGTAGGTGCCCGGGTGTGGGGCAGGGGACTTGAACATAAAATTACTTAAATTACATAAAATTACATATAACAAAGTGGGACTTTCTCAACATAATTTTGTTGACATAATTAAACATGTCTACATAATTACTGTCGAGAAAGGATTAAAAAAAATTACACTAGATAATATAGCCTATTATTAAATGTTATTATTGGCCTATATAGTTAACTACAATTGTTATTGTTATCCAAAATGTTCAACTATTATGGTCACAAACTAAGCTGATTATTGCTATAGAAACACGAAAAGTAAACATTGAGAGAGCCTATGTATTATTATGCGACTAATAAAAAAATCAGACGGCTGGTGGGGGGGGATGCATCCCCATCATCCCCAATGGTGTATCCGCGCCTGAATATGATTGTATTTCATGCTTAGCTTTTTACTTTTTCAGATTCCAAAGCTCAACATGCGAGACATCGGCAACTACCTCTCCGGACTCGACAAGTCCCTCGATGAAAAGGCTCAAAATCTCTACAAGGAGAAGTTCTTCGTCAGTATAAGACTAGCAACAACAGGCGAAAAGTACTATATAAAGGCGCGCTGTTTAGCAGAAATGCGCAAAAGTTTAGTTTATGAAGTAGATGTTATTATTGATTCAAAAAATATAGTTCTCGAATGCCAATGTGAGTGCGGAGCTGGAATGGGGCCTCATTCCCATTGCAAGCATGTATGTGCTCTGCTTTTTGGACTTTTGTCGTTCAGCAGTACTAATGAATTAATAATTCAAGAAACATGTACGGAACAATTGCAAACATTTCACCATTGTAAACGTTTCAAAGGATCACCTCTAATGGCAACTGCTTTAAGATTGCGAGCGGAATCGTCTGCAACTTTGCAAAATTTTGATCCCAGACCTGGTACATTTCAAAAACTTCCATCATACCCTGTTCACTTTCGAAATACTTGTCTAAATTTTAGTCATATATCACCAGAAATGCCAATTCTTCAGACGATTCCACCCGCAAATCTTTATGCCGCTGCCAACGATCATGACTATTTATTAATATCTCCTGTTGACAAATGCTTAAATGAGTTGAAAGTCGTGGAATTAACGACAGCAGAAGCTAACGAGATAGAGTTGGCGACAAGAGACCAAGCTTTTTCACCGGTTTGGTTTGCCGAGAGGCAAAAACGTATACAGTCGTCCATGTTTGGTCGTGTATGTAAGGCAACTTCAAGGACAGATTTTACAAAACTATGCAAGAGTATGATTAATCCTATTGATATTGATGTCGCTTCAACGTTGTATGGGCGCAAGTATGAAACAGTTGCTGTTAACAAATATGAAAATGAGAACAATCTAAAAACGACTCATTGCGGAATTTTTGTTTGCAAACGATTTCCCTTCCTCGGCAGTTCACCAGATCGGATAATAAACGAGGATATGGTACTGGAGGTGAAGTGTCCTTACACAGCTAAGGACAAAGCAATAAATCCCACAACAGTTCCATTTCTTGTTGAGATAGGAGACAAAATGGAATTGAAAGTAAACCATGATTACTATTATCAAATCCAAGGCCAATTATTATGCAGTGAGCGACAGTTTTGTGATTTTGTAATTTTTACCAAAATAGAAATGATAACTATAAGGATTGCCCGAGATGATGCATTTATTACGGACATGACAACAAAATTAGTAGACTTTTTTTATAACTACTTCAAACCAGCGTTGCTCGAGCACTATCTTTATAAAGACAGTGGCGAGTATATGTTTAGCTACGTATAGACTTAATTTAACTAGATAAATAGTTGGATAGGGAATAACCAACAAAAATGTATTCCCCTTCTGTTTTTTTCTATTGTTTTTTGTACTGCTGGTGCACTACTATTGCTGCGGGACGTTCAGATAACTTTGGAATTTATTTATTTATGACAAGCAGATTATAGCAAATAATAATTGGTAATGGCTGACAATGGCTGTATCAACTATGCATATTCAATTATTCATGTATAAGAATGCTATGAAGTATTAAAATTGATGCCTATAGATACAATGTAATAATGATCAGATAACAAATCTCTTCAACAATTTTGCTACAACTTTGCTACAACTTCATTTACAATGTTATAAAATATAAAATAATTATAATCTCAACCGAGCATCGTAATTCAAGCAAACAATGACTGGTAAAAGTTTAAACATGTATTGTCTTTATATTGTTCTCGGTACTGTTGTTCTGATACTAAGCCTGTGAACAGTGTGTGGTACATTTTTATTGTGGCTGAACATTTAAATATCTTTGAATTGCGATCATCGGCTCGCCGAAGCGGTGATTGTTGCCAGTACGCATTGGTAATGACTGTAAATTGTATATACAGTATTTATTTCATCTTGTTGTTCTTCACAGAAACCTAAACAGTGACACATTCCTGCTCTTCTTCAATGCCTAACCACTATTTTGCCAAGAAAATGGTGGTTAGGCAGATTCAAGAAGCCCTGTAGTAAACCCTGGAAAGTTATGCATGTCTCGAAACTATACAAGAACGAAAATTGCAGAGCATAAAACACACAAAAATTATGTCGGACGATAACTGCGTCTCTGAAAAATTCATAGGCTCAGTAAGTATTTTATAAGTTTTGGCCAGACCTATTATTCGTTCGATATGAATCCGTTTCGATGAAATTTTGCGATCGCGCAAGACCGTTTTTGCCGACATTCTATTTTTATGTTTGAAGAACGTAGGTATATTGACCGTGACATTTCGGGGTGCAAATATGTCTTGAACATTAAAACCTTTATCGGCCATAATTGAATCACCTGGTTCACAATTTGAAAGTAATGTTCCGCGCTCCACTATTTGGCGGTCACTAGTGGAGCCGCCATAGGCATTAGAGACGTATGAAACTAAGCCCCCTGGGGTTGCCCCAATTAGAGCTTTTACAGTATTTCTATTCTTATAAGTTGAGAATGTACTTTGCTGTGCAGTAGGTAGCTTTGCTTTCTTTACAGGGCACTCTGTGCCATCTACAATTACTCTGGTAGTTGGGAACTTCCTCCTAAAGTCCGAGGGAGAAAAAAAACTTACGACCTCCCGTGGAGGCCATATCGATATTTCCTGCCACTGCAACGATAGAAATCGAATCCACGTACAGATTATATTGAAGACATCGGCTTCTGAAGCCCCAAACATGCGGCTAAGTTCAAAATTTGTTTTGTGGCAGCGGAGCTTGATCAATGTCAAGAAGAACTGATCCTTTACATCCATGAAATGTATAGCACCATAAAAATATTTTAAATGGTTCACCACTACTCCGAGAGTATGAAAAACAAACAAAAACTTGACGTATGTCTCAAGACCAGTATAAAAGTGCATCGCCTTGTTATCGTTCTCAAACTGTGAATGACTGAAAGGTAGCATTTTATCGGTTTGAGTACCAATGCTATTCATTGGCTTCAGTCTGCTTTCATCAGTCTGAGTGCATATTGAGTTTATGAACAACTCCTGGTCTGTAACGTTTGGTACATCAGTCGTGTTGATGTCGCAGATGCTGGTTTCCACGCATTCCTCGCCAGCAATATCCATGTTGTCCAAAAGATCGAACGTAATCTCTGGAGTGGCCATGATCTCGGGAGTAGCGATGATCTCGGATGTGGCGATGATCTTGGGAGTGGCGGCTTGAACATTTCTTGTTGATCGTCCATGTGACCGAGCTGCTCTATCTGCGTCTTGAACAGATGTAGTTTGAGGTTGACTCCATGCGAAAACGCTTGGTACTGCATTTCTTTTTAGCCACTTGCAACTGACCGGTAATGCTGAAAATAGCAAACGGAGAAAACTGTTAAGGAATTTAGATGGTCATGGAAAAAGTCATGAAATTTATAAAACTGCTTTGGAAAGTTACGTTAAATATTGGATTGTATACATGTAGCTGCACTAGACTGCCATTTTCTAGGATTCATAAATAATTACAATTTTGCAATTTTAATGGCAATTTCATTTAAGCAGATTTGATTATAATGGATATGCGAATCTCATTTACAAGTTTAGGAAATACAATGTACAGAGTATTTTGAAAAAGTATTTTGAAAAGTATTTTCATACTTGCAAAATTCTTTAAAAAAGTATTTTGGAAAATACAAAATAGAAATAGTATTTCTATTTTGAAAATAGAAATACTATTTTTAAATACTATTTTGTTGTATTTTTAAATACTATTTTGCCCATCACTGGTTAAATCCTGTAGAGTTGGAAAACGTACTCCTAGAACGAAGCGAATCCCTTAAAGTGTAGGCTTATATATATATATATATATATATATTCGAAGCAATTTACGAAGCAATTTATGTGCGGCTCATGCGTCAAAATAATTTATAAACGGCAACATAAACACTGGAAGGACTAGTTATGAACCAAAAATTTTAAAACTTATATTTTAATGAAATACGGACGAAAAATAATAACTCAGTAAATAAATCCATAAGCGTATGTTTTAGAGTTGTTTTTATGTACAATGTTTCGATAAATTATGCAAATTCCGATGTAAATCTGAAATTCCCCTGGAAATGATTCCAGGCTAACATTCCGCTGGAAATCTGACATTCCTAGGGAATCAGAAATTCCGTGGCCTGATAAGAATGGTATCAGTTTGGCAATGAACAAACAGATTAGCTAGAACACAGCGTGAATTGCGCAACAGCCTAGATAACTGGTCATTGAACCTGTGCACCGTAGGCTAATCTGTGTGCAATGGAGCGTGGAATCATTTGACTGTAACAACGCTTCAATAAATATACACTGTACAAGTGGTTTTGGCAGTTGCAAACTAACAATCTTATGTGTGGACACAACAATTATGTGTTGTCTTTAAAATACAACACATAAAATTAATAACTAATTATCATGCTAATTATGAAAAAATAATTAGAATTAGACCAAAAAAATCTAATTAAATAGAATTAGAATTCGCTTCATTTTCTATCGAATTAATTATAAGATTTGCTGATTAATTAGCTAATTGATTCGTTGCTAATTTAATTAGTTCCCATCACTGTAGCAATGACTATTAATGAACAAAAATGACAACTTACCGTTAGTTGTCTCGGTAGTGTAATCGTCCGATGTAAAGTGTTCACTACAAACACGACTCCATTTTGCAGGTTTCCACTTCTCGCGCCTGATAGCCACGATCCATGCTTTATTCCGCGTCGCACTCGACGGGAATCTATGCCCTCCATGATTGTGACACAGAGGCACGCAACACAAGGATCCTGCCGATGTCGGCATCTCAAATGATGTCAATTAATCGTTTAATTGTTTATAATTAATTAATTAGGATGAACTATTAGATAAATCTATTATTGCGTTGCATTACCATGGCAACAGTTGACCGGAAACAGATTTCTGCATAGAATTCTATACAGGCCTACCCTATAGAGATAATATATCTCTATGGTTTTTAGCACCATTCACTACAGCGCCATCTTTTGTCTCGAGTCTCCCAAAGCGCCACTGAAGTTGTGATAGCTGTGTGCTCAACGTGCACGAAGTGACTTCTGTGGCAACATTTGTATCTTCGAAATATATCTAAATGCAATGCGATATTAGGCAGCGCCATAGGGCTCAATAATGAGCCCTGTTTCTGTTCACATTGAAACCGGTAGTTTTCATGCAGTGTTATATTATCTGCACTGTATGGACGATTTCAGAGGAAACCGAGCGGTTTATACAAAATGATGCCGTGTGCTGATAGCATGTATAATTCAAAATCTGAACATACAAATTTTAAAAAGCGTACGCACGGGGATTTTGCAAGGAATGTAAAAAAACAATTCCTAAAATGTGACACTTACAAACATGGAGGTAAATTAGTGGTTGTTCATGGAGAGTCACAACAAAATACATCCCTGCATTTGTATCCCTACTGGATCAGATATCAGTTTATGTGACATTTTAAAGTTCTAAGTGCTCCTATATATTCTGTGGCCTGGAATAAAATATGTTTTAGTAATAAGAAGTACAGTAGCTGTTTGCTTTTGAAGTTTTGCTATGAAACACAAACAAATATTATATACAAATGATGAACACACGCAATGCAGAACTAATAATTACAGCTTTAACTGGCATAAGCGGAATGACATAAAATCAACACGAAAGATGAAAAATGTCTCAAAATTAATATCAGCAGATAAACTATTTTTGTTATTGCCAAATTAATGTTAGTGAAAAAAGTTCATGTAGAGAGGTTTAACACCTTGTTAAAGGGTGTACGAAGTGATCTTTTGGTCTGAATGCTTTTTCTGCCCAAGCTCTTCTTACTGTTCTACTCAGGTCGGAAGATGAGCAGTTGTACCATATGATACTGTACACTAAAGCCAGTAATTATGCGATATAAATCATTTTAAAAATAACTTCCTGGAATAATAAACAACAAACACAACAGTTTACATTTTACAAGCATTGCGTAATATGAGAGGAAGTTAGGAACTAAATTCTACTATAATATAAGAGCATGTGTATGACGTTCGAATAACAAACTTCAAACATTTGAAACAGTTGGAGAATGCAACAAACTCGGCCATGCTTTGATTGCCAATGTCTATGTCTCCGAAACCTGCTTTGGCATCAGCAATTTGCAGCTTGCGTTTGAGCAGACGGCATTACTTTGACAATACAGACAACACGATACTGACAACAATTTTCAACATAAACAGGATCTTTTCATAACACATTATCAGCAACAATAGTAATTGTCTTAACAGTTTTTGACTGTTTCCTATCTAAGAAATTGCAGCTGGAACGACAACGTGAACAATATTTAGCTTTCATACTTTTTCATGTGCACGGTACGTGCGTCTTTGTAACTAAACATCTCGTGCTCATGTCTTTTGAACTATTCAATGAAATTTGCTATACATTTTTTAACACAATTCATACTTCAAAATATGTGCCGAATTAGTAGTGCTGTTTTCATTAACGAAAACGAAAAATAACTAAAATTATTAATTTTAATAAACTATAACTAAAACTAATTCACTAATAAACTCACATACCATCAAAACTAAAACGATAACGAAAATGCAACAATCACAACTAAAACTAAAACTACAATTGACCAAAAACGATAACTAAAACGAAAATGTGTCAACGAAAACGAAATTA
>JAQGBK010000082.1:0-10970 GCA_034698505.1 Stercutus niveus
ATGGATTTTGCTTAATGTCTCAAGCTCTACTTGATGCGCTTTTATTATTCAAATGCGAACTCGTGAAGTAGGCCTATCCTTATTGAAGTAAAACTATTCATGTTGTAATACCTAACTGCCATAGCCTTTAACCATCAGTGATAAATTTGTAATGTTTTTGTCTTTAGTCTTAAGCCACGGGCCGGTGCTCAAATGGCCGCCCCTATACCTGGCATTGGAGCCAGCGTATCGCCCGGAAGTGACGGCTCCTTTGACGAACCCGGAGAGTCGGCGCATCACGACTCTAAACAATAAACTTGGAGTATTAAACATGACTCGGCATTTCTTGTATAGCAAGACTGTGTGTCGCATTACGCGTAGCGGATGATGTGTAGCGATACTTGTATGTCTCATGACACAAAGAGTTACTTGCCACTGAGGATCTCTGTGCATTTCGAGCCGTTTGCATCGTAGTATCGATGCACGATGTGCATATTCTAATGTAGCAAGAATTCATTGCTGCTGGTAAATATTAGAAGTTCTCCTTCAGTTGATTAATTGTATCAATTTGTTGGTTTTCAATTAGTAATCGCTTATAAACGAATTTGGTTTTTGGCTTAGAAACATTTTGATACAACTTGCTACTGCTGCATAGGGACTAGAGAGGATGGAATTTGGGCCTTCGATAACCATTTTTGTCACTGCGTATTGTAATTCTATCTGAGTTTCATATCTCTCCACCCAGATTGGCTTGCAGTGTCAAGCTAAAGTCTATGTCATTTGTACATGGAACCGTATTCGAGAATTTTTGTCAATTTCTCAATTATTTTTGGAAATTGAAATTTTGTATGAAATCATCCTGATGACATCATTCATTATCTTCTACCTTTGAAATGATTTAAAGAAAAGCATATTATTTGAGAATACTGATAATTGAAGTGGTTATAGATGTATTCTGTCGTAAAACTTGATGATGTGATGGAGATGATGATGATGCGGAGACTAGCGATGTGTTTTCAGAGGAAGTAACAGTATCTATATTAACAAGATCAAAGACAAACCTTCCCATTGTTGTCATCATCTGCCAGCGGCCTGATTCCGATTTGGCCTATTTCAGATTTGAAATCTTTGAAGGAGATCGTAATAACATTTTATTTTGGAAGAAATTTATTTTCAAGAAAAAACTAATTTTATGCTAATGAGCTGTTGAGGATGTATTTGTTTGACAGGCAGAGTGTGCATTTTAGCTGCATTTGCATTTGAATAAGTCGTGTAACCTATGTAATGATTTAAAATTGAAAGACGCAAACACTTTCCGAGTGTTACGAATGCGGACGCGCAGGTCACATATTTATTGCATGTTTAGCATTTGAGTTAAGAAAAATTAAGTTAAGACAGTTTTGTTATTTTATACTTGCATTCATATATTGCATTCAGTTCAAGTTACAGATTGTTCAACGCTCTGAAGTTCTATCGTACAATCGTATGTATTATTTGTACGAATTAGAGTCGGGTTTGTTGTACGCGTCGAGTAAGTTTCAGTATCCGTGTCATTGTCCGGCTATTTTGGTCTCTATGCATACTATATCACATCACTGACTACCTTTACCCGTCATGTTGGATAATATTGTAATTAATGCTTTCTTTAGTATTGTGATTAAGCACTATTCTTGTTTTATCTACACTGTACAGGGTGAGCCATTTTTAGTGTTTTTGTCCATAAAAACGAATAAATTAAAACAGCAATGTGAATGCTATGAATTAATAAATGAAGTCAGGCTAATTAAATTTATCGCTGTATTCTCTCCACCAAAACAAAACATGTTCTGCTTAGAGAACTGCTGGTATAGATTTTGAACTCATTATTGTAGAATGACGTCGGGGCTTTTTCGCAATGCTAGACGTTAACAATAACTCGAGGCTAAAATTAAGAAGCTGTTGCCACCATTCCTAATTAAACTTTTTGTCTGTCACCTTTCCGAAAAATAAACTTTGCATCCTGAATACAAATTTGTATTAAAAGGTTGTATTAAAAATTGTCTCCAGCTCCGATTATGTTCCATGCATTTTTCCGCAGTGGACATTTAAAATGACTCGCCTTGTAATAATATCTACGAACTATTATTGTCGTCGTCATCTTTATTATTCTCCTTATCATATTTTGTATTATTGTTTGATATCTGCTGCCTTGCACTGTGCACATTTTGTGATTGTCCAATCAGAGACGACGTTTCAATGTTATTTATGTCTACCCTTTGTAACTGGTCCCCTGATTGGTTCATTTCACAAAATTATTTGTGCTAGCCATTCGTGATTGTTAACAAAGATATAAATTTATATTCATACTGTGCCAAACTAAATCTGCCCCGTGTTGGTCGTTGCCAAGTATTCAGTATTATGTTGTAGTTGTGAGGTATGTAGCAGAGGTAGTTGTCTTTTTCAAATCGTATTCGTTGTATGCACGTAACTCGTGTAGTATTAGCAAAAGTTGTATTTGCAATGAAATGTAACCTATTAAGGACTCAATTTATGATATTTTTCGCATTAGTCTCTAGTATTGGGTCACAGCAGTTTTTGTGGACGAGTCTGAATTATGGCACTGATTAGTCAAGGTTTATTATTATTATTATTAATTTAACTACATAATTATTGCGAGAAAGAGTTAAGTAAAATTAGAGATAGGATGTGCATTGACATAGACGTCTCATTTGTGGTCAGCCACTCGCATGCAACTGACCACTCTCATTATGTATGGAAAGACCCCTGACCGCAACTGTAAAGGGTCATTCAGCATGGGGCTCTGAAATAGGCCGAACTTGGTGTTAGCTGCGAGTTGTTTACAGGCAGTTGTCCTGTAGATAGTATTCTGGCTTGCATTGAGCTGCTCAAAATATAAATGAGTTAGAAAGAGACAGAAAGGTCCGGTTACTTCGATTGCAATTTATTTAATTGTGAACAACTTTAAAAAATTACTTTAACATCAACTTCGTTAGAGCGGAAAGTTTTCAAGTTCTTCAAACAATTGTACAATTGTTTGTAGGAAGTACATAAGAAGAGACCTCACGGTAATGGAGTATAAGGACAGACCGCGGAGTAACGATTTTGGACACGTGAATTAAAACTAAGTTGTAGTTTGTGGCCAGTTGTCTGCTGTCGGTCATTTGTATTCGGTAGTCCGCGGTATGCGGTCTTGCGCTACAATATCGTGATTCCCACTGCAATAATATTTTACTTGCAATAGATATGATATTTTCAGATACCCGTGTCCTTTGCGCTTTTAGCAATAAAATGTCCTGTCGAGCCGTTTCTTTACGTTATTTTCTGTACCACGTCAACGAGCTCTGTCGTGCTGTAACTTTCAGTTAGTCCTTTTTTACATATACGGACTTCAGTATTTGGTGCTTAATAACTTGTTTAATTATCGCATATTGCTGTAGGATTCTCGAGACCGTTTTGTGACTTGCAGACTCTGGATATTGTACCGTCTGCACGGTTTGCATGTATTTCTTTATGTTAATTTATTTGTCATCATTGATTTTTCAAATCGTCCATGTTTTGGTCGTTTTGTCTATTCTGTGCATTATTTGACTCTGCTGTTTTGTTTAAAGATATGCAGTAATGGGAGTTAAGCTCCGCAGTGCATGTTTTGAAATGTTCAATTAGCCGCACATAATTTGCAGCGTGTATCATTTTAGCTTCCAATGTTTCTTGATGAATTTTCACACGGTTTTCACACTGTTGTTTTCTACAGGGTATTATTCCAAGTATCTGTACTTGATTTACCGCATGAAATTATCATTGGAAAGGGAAATAAACTTATTTTAGTGTGTAAAATTATAAATTGAAAAGAACATGAACCCAATGATAAACTTCTATGGAATGAAACCGATTAAACTGCAGTGTGAGAATGGCATAACTCTCGTAATTGGTCGCTTGCACTGCTGAATATTTATATAATGTTAGCATTTCTATTTAGGCTTTAGTGTCCTATATCCTGAGTTAGAATTTAATTAATTTAGTTTCGAACAAATTTAAATATACATCTTGGTATTCTAACTAATATTGTCCGCTGCTTGTAACAGTGATATTGATGATTAAATCATACTAAGAGTTCTGCTAGATTTTTGCTTTTTTCGTTTTCAAATTGCTTTCTTGTTTTCTCAGTACTGCATATGTCCTAGGTATTGCCATTTCTCATAAATAACATATAAGTGTTCTGCTAACAGGATGTCCTTGGCAACTGACATTTGGTAGGTTAAACATTTCTTGGGAAGCTCTAATTCTTGAGGTGGTTTCCTGTTGCCTGCTTCAAAAGACGAAACACACAGGTTTAATCTGCTGAAGTTACAGGTAGCTACCGAGTCCCGACAAATTAATGATCACACTTCTAATTGTGTGTAATTGGAGACAGTCTGCTCAAGCCGGCATTCGAACCCACAATCTTATGGTTGTGATTCCAACGAACCACTCGGCCACCAACCGTTTAATTGAACCTTCTAAACCATATTCAAAATACATTAATCCTCTTTCTCCTGCTGTGTTTCCTCTTTCCCCTTCTGTTTAATTGCTCTTTTACAACTTTCCATCATGGCTTACCTGAAATACTTAAAACTGACTTTCTGGAATAATGCAACTGTGGTATAAATATTCATCTAAGTGTGTATTGTTATTCAACTCTCCCTCGACCTGTCCTATGGTCATTGTAGCGTCCCCGATGTCGTCCCGTCGTCAACAAAACGAAGGACTAATACGATACCAAATGTGAGTAATTATATTGGTCACAAATAATAGAAATGCAGTCCTCACGTCGCTACTAGGACGTCAATGTGAGTTTATAATGGTGACCTGACGATCGAAAAATGTATGCACTGGCGTACTTGACATACTGTAGTTACGTGTTTGGCATACTGTAGTATCGCCACTGTCTACCACGAACCGTTTCCTCAAAGTTCTAAAATTAGGCTTCAACCTTTCATATTGTGCAAGTTTGTCTAAATACCATAGGACTCCCCATAGGCTGTTTGTAAGCACAGTTTTCTTACTCTATTTCACCAAATTTCATGTGCTATTTACTCTTTTTCATCATACTAACTGTTTATTTACTCTATTTCACTAAACTACCCGTTTGTTTATTACTTTATTTAACCAAACTATCGTTTATAGGAGTGCTGTCCCGGAGTGCTGTCTCTGCCTGACCTGATATCACTAAAAACGACCTTGGCTTTCCCATCGACCTCCCTCTCTCTTCGTCCTTGTCATCTCTTGGCCTGGGTGGGGCTTAGAGCATGCTTTGGCCTAGGGAGACGCCCCCGAAGCTGTCTTCAGATGGCGAAACGGGCATAAAACACATTATTATTATTATTATTATATACTCTATTTCACCAAAGCCTATCCATTTTCTTTATTCTATTTCATCTAATCTAGTCTGTGTACTTCTATTTCAACATTGCTTACTGGTTTGTTGGTAGTGGAATGTGCGAGCTACGAGAGAGCGGCGGACGGAGATCATGTTTGAGAAGTACAATATCCCGGCGTTCTTCCTCTGCAAGAGTGCTGTCCTTGCCACGTATCCTTGCACGATTCCGGTCGGTGTTCTATCTCCGCTGGGGGAATTATCGTAGGGCTTAGCTGCCCACACGATCTACTTCGGGCTTCCAAAGGGGTGGGGAAATGGCCACATCAGTACAACGAGTAGCATTCTAGCCATACTTACTGTGTGGATCACACGGGTTCAAGTTCCATCCGGGGCAGATTTGATTCACAATTGGATTTCTGTGATCCGCTGCCATTGGCACGTATATTTATCAGAATCTTGATGCTAATCGACATAACCACTTTCCCCACCCTGGCAGTGTGATCTGGCTGCATCACACCATCTAATCGTACATTTAGGCCTATTAAAATAGTCTTTATGTACACTGTACAGTGTCTGTAATGTATATGCAGCTTCCTTATGTAATGTGTATCGTGTACATTATCATAGAACATTGCGGTTTGTCAGTGTTGAAAAATAAAGACAATTATTATTATTATATGCATATATAAGTAGTTGACCTTGACCAGTGGGTGAAGCTTTGCAAACGGCCGCTCGACGGGTCTTGTGGTAGATAGCGGCGCGACCCAAACATCCGCTGTTCCAGTCTACGACGGATACGTACTACAGCAAGGTATGCACTAAATTTGAACAGGTACCGTAGGCTGAAGCTGGTTTGATGACGGCATCAGAACTGTATACATGTGACATCTCGATGATAATTTTGTAGTAAAGTCATGATTGTAACAAGAAAATGTGAATTTGACAAATTCTGGTTTAGCATTGAACCTACAGTGGAACGGATTATAGGCTATAGCTAAGGAGGTCAGAAATCTGCGGCAGAAAATGGGAAATTCTGCGGCAAGAAATTGAAATTTTGCAAAATCGCGCGCGGAGTCCGTGGGCAAATCGGGAAAATCAAGCGTCGATTCTGCGACAAAATCTATGGAGAAATTTGTGCGTGGATTATGCGTCAAAATAGGCAAAATAATTTAGAAACTGAAATATAAACGGTGAAAAAACTAGTTATAAACCAAAACTGGCTCCTATCAACAATGCAAGGACAAT
The DNA here is from genome assembly GCA_034698505.1 of Stercutus niveus. Lineage (NCBI taxonomy): Eukaryota > Metazoa > Annelida > Clitellata > Enchytraeida > Enchytraeidae > Stercutus > Stercutus niveus. Next base: position 6,581 of record JAQGBK010000082.1, read on the forward strand.
TTTCTCCGATAATAACTTGGTTGGCAGATCAAAAAGTATATTTTATCGAAAAAAATTGATCAATTATGCAAATTCCGCGCTAAAATCGGAAATTCTTCAAATTCCACGGAAAATCGGAAATTCTGTGGAAAATTGGAAATTACGTGATTGCGGAAATAAATTTATGGCCCTGGATATTGGACCGGTAACCGGTCCTGTAACTTTCAAGGTAGTGGACCAGTAACGTCGATTCGACACTAAATTTTCCGAATTCCATCGTTCTAACCCTAACCCCGACCCTAATACTAACCGTCCACTAATTTGAAAGTTAGCCTACAGGACCGGTTACCGGTCCTGTAACTTTCAAATTAGTGGACCGGTAACGTCGATTTGACGCAAAATTTTCCAAATTCCATTGTTCTAACCCTAACCCCGACCCTAATACTAACCGTAACCCTTCTCTTAACACTAACCCTTGCCCTAACTCTAAATTAACTTAATTAAATTAACTAAATTAACTAGTTTTTGACAAAAAAGTTGTCGTCGATGATGAGTCATCCTTGTTCAACCAACTAATCAGACCCATTACCGGTCCACAAATTTGAAAGTTGCAGGACCAGTTACGGATCCAATATCCAGGGGCTAAATTTATTATGACCTCTTTAGCTGTAGCATAATTAATTATAATACCGGATTCATGCTTCCCAGGTGCGCTTGATTACTGGGCTATCTTCTCCCTTGACGCGTCCAACGGTCAGGGGCGAACCCCATGTTGCCAGTCTACAACGATACGGACGTTAAATCGATAGCAAACGATACAAATAATAAAGGTTGTCGATATAGCTAGGCCTACCTTAAGGCTTACAGTACGGTCTTACCTCAACAGCCAAAAATTGACGTAACATTTCTATAAACAGAATATCTATAAATAAACTACCCCTAATCCTAACCCTAACCATAATTATTATTTTGGATAAATAAAAAATTTGGTTACTGCTCACGTAATATTTCACGTGATATTCAATAGGGTGGAGTGAAAAACATGAAAGTTAGAAAGTAGAAAGTTAGAAAGCCTTTTGAAAGTACTGTACACCCAACCACAAACCTTGCTAATTATTAAATTTCAATGCCTTCGCCTTTTAAATCTATTACCCTTGCTCTAACAATACCAAACCATCGCTTAACCAAATTAAAATATTCTGTAAAGTTGAAAATATGTAAGAAATTCTGAATTCAATCGAATGATTCAATGCCAATAGAAATCTATTAATAGATAATGCATCGACAATTTAGCATGAAAAGCGTTCGTTACTCTATACGTTCAATATTCTACAGGTCTGACGTCAACGAATATGCTACTTGTTAACTTCAGGCAGTTCGGGATAGCAATCGATTTAACTCGTTTTAGCTCGCTTTGCAGAACTGTCAGGTTATTTCAACCGGTTGGGAATGCTGTAAACGATTCCGAACCAAACTGCTGACGTTGGCAAATATTCAAACCGACGACGACAAAACTTCAATCTGACATCCTTCTGTTCACCGGCGCTGGAGCTCCGCGCCCCCGAAGCTCCGCCGGAGCCCCTCGAAAGCGCCCACAGGGGCGCCTTTGGCTCCGGGGGCGCCGGGGTGCCCGAGACGCCTAGCGGCGCCGGTTTAGACGGTTGACATAGTATAATACAGTATGTTGTTTGCATTGCTGCTTCTATAGATTTATATTAGTTGCACAACTAACTAACCAATTGCGATACTGCCGCAACGCCCACAATGTTGGAGACACGGTCCTCATTTTTATAATTTAGCATTTTTCAATGCTAAACAAAAATTGAGCACATTTGACTTCATATCAATTAAACCTTTTAAAAAGGTTTAATTCGACCAAAGTTCATTGGAGCTGTACAGCAAGAGACAGACCCGAAAATATCGTAAGTGACTCACTTGAAGCCTATTCGCGTGGGGTCATTGTCGGGTATGCGAATCTGTTAAACGTGTGGAAGTAAACTGAATTCAACCGGGTTAACTTCCCGGGTAACTGGGAGCGCAGAATAGCACCCACACGGAATAGCACTCACACAGATAACCTCCACTCCAAGGGGTGAGTTTTAAGGTTCAGTACGTCTCTCTGATTGACTCGTCTCTGATTCACGGAATCTGATTGGCTCTTCTCAGCCAATCAGAACCTAACACCCCTTGGAGTGGAGGTTATTCCGTGTGGGTGATATTCCGTGTGGTACTATTCCATCGTCCCGGGTAACTTACCCGGGAGGTAGGCTAACAATCCAGTGAGTGATTGCATGAAGCGTTTCATTTCCAACATTGACAAACTAAAATGTGACTTACAGTATTGCAATACAGTACAATAACAATACCGTACATTAGTCGCAAATGTCAATTTGAGCCTGAGCATAGCAAGAACATGACCTGTATCACAAGTTTGAATTGTTTTTGTTTTTGGTGCGAATTATGACATTGGTTTCAAGTAAGTAAGTAAGCCTAATTTCAATTGTTTTTTGCGTTTATCTCACAGGGCGCAAATGGACTCTGGATTTTCTTCTACTGAACGCTTCAGTTACAATCAAATATTACTAGAATATTAAAAAAAATCAAAATAATATTCCCTTATACCAACTAATCAAACAAAGGAATTGCAAACAAATTAGTAGCAATTAAAACCGTATCGCTCCAGATTATAAAATGAGCATGCGATAAAGCTATATATGTATGGAAACGACAGGATGCTTGTTTGTTTTGTCAACATATGGACTCATAAAAGCTTAAAGCAATCTTCGGATTCCCCGAAGTAGTTTAAATAATACCAAAATTAAACTTCAAATTTAAAGTTTTGTTTTATAAAGTAATTTAGTAAAATAGTAGGCCTAATTTTGGGACAATATTTTGTCAACAAAGTAGGTCGATCTGTGTTCATGCAAATACTTCATGCAAATTGTCTCGTACTATTTTTTTATATTCACGCAAACAATAAAATAACTTTATTCAGATAAACTTCATGTAGCCTATTCGTTCAAACATAAAATTTCAAAATACGATAATTTAGTATCTTAAATTGAAACGGCCATTTCTAAATGAAGCTGGTCAAGTTGTTTATGTGCTGAAATATGGTTTATTGACAAAAATAATATTTATCGACAAACCTGGGTTGTCCTACAGCGTGCCCTCACTCAAGAGTTATCACAATCAATATTAAATTTAAATTGTTTATATTTACCGTATTAACCAATTAGACTAAGTCTTGACGGATTCCACATCAAATTGTCTGTAGTATACAGTTTCCTATTTCTTTAGTTATATAAATTTTGCGATTTGCTATTTTTTTTACGATTAGCAAACTTGTTTGCAAAAACTAATATGTCACTGATTTGAAAGTGCATTTATAATTCGTAATCATATTTTGTTTTTATTTTATATATAATTTTGGTTTAGGGCCTATAGCTTTAGTCATGTGACCATGGGTTTGCCATGATGTTCAACTTTGTTTTTCTCTAACAGGGAACTTGTTCTTTTCTTTGACAGTTGTTCTGTTATTGTAAATTCTGTATTTATATATGCCAATTATTTAGAGAAGTTTATGCAAAATAAATAGATACAGAAAACAATACTAATACCTTTGACTGGAGATGGGCCTACTATTTCATACGGTGCTCTCGTCTCATCCGTTCTGCCGTATGCATCACAGCGGTGTCCCGACATTGCCAGCAATATCCATAGATACCGTAACAGCGTCCATGCAATCGAATTCTCCATCATTGCTAAGTTTAACGGTCTTTGTAAAACTATTACCGGTACTTCCTGTACGTTGAATCAGTGGCGTAACTTGCCTCCAAAAATCTGTACGCACAATCTAAAATGTTGGGAAAATGTGCACACTTTCAACTTTTCTGAATAACTTCTTTTCAACTTTTTCGGAATAACATGTGTGAAAAACATGTTTTTGGAAGAAATCTCCCAAAAATGTGCTCAAATGCGTTTTTGCGTACATGTAGGTACACTGTAGGCTATGTATGATCGTGCGGTGACACTGCGTTGAATGCGGATATTTTGGTATTAAATTTTTTCAATTGTAGGCCTAACTGTCTCACTGACGATAACATTCAGAATATGTTAACATGTCCCAATCTAACTTGGGACATGTCCCAATCTCACTGCGACAGGGGAGACGTGAGGGCCGCAGGCTCATTGCAGCGTCTTACAGACGCGGGCGGGTGTAGGTTTTCGCCGGGCACCCGGACCATACAAAAGCACTCAGGTCTTTAGTATGCGCTTTAACTTCTGGTTATCGATATTGCAAGGACGTCTGTCTTTAAAGATAATAACATGTATTAGTGATTTATTACAATTATTGAAAATTATAATATTAAAATTAATAAAATTAATTAGTGGTAATTTAATAACCACT
>JAQGBK010000083.1:0-10963 GCA_034698505.1 Stercutus niveus
AGTACTACATTCAGCTCACGGCTTGCACTCGCATTGTGCAGATGGAATATTGATGACACGGTCTTTGTCACACTTGCTACTAGTCACCATTTCCGAAAATACGCCTCAAGCACTGCCATATCTGCGGTTTGGTCTGTTTCGAGCTCGACAAATGACGAAGATTGTTTCGTCCAGCAGATATACGGAAAGTGGTCTCTGATCACACAATGTCATGTACCACTGCTACTTGCACGTTTCAAGCCATTTAGCTGTAATTTGTAATATTTATTTTTACTGGTACCGCTCAATTAATCAGTTGGCTACGTGTTCACTTTCTGTTTGAGCGGACCAGGTGTAGAACGCACCGCTGACTTTTGAGTAATTGTCAAGGTGTAACGATTTACGTGAATACACCTCAGTCGACGGAGCCCATGAATTCAAATGAATAGCAATCATTGTGGATGCGAAAGAAACCCGCATGCCTGAAACCCGCATGCCTGAAACCCGCATGCCTGAAACCCGCATGCAACCAGCGCTGGTGTATACAGTATTTATCATGAATTGTGCTGATACCATTCTCTGTTTCCTGGAGCTGATATTGGTGCAGCAATAAAAGTTAAAATCTGGCATTAGTTCAAACCAGCAGAGCAAACAGATGAGAAAACAAAGGGTCACTGGCCAATGGGTTATTCTGCTATTCAATCCGTGTTTTGTCAACCCCAAGGGTAGATACTTTCTTTAGAGTCCATGGCACTATAGCTTTGAAGTCAGGAAATTGCTAGATTATTGTATTGGCCAACTCTTTTTAATTCTGCTGAGGCTCCTGCACCAGTTGCACCTTAATCAACATCGATTTTGTCTCCACGTAACCGGCGGCTACTCGTCCACGACCTGCGTATCCTGTGATTTAGGCGTGTTGTTACCAAGCGGAAGAGGAATTAACTTGGCGCTCAAGGTTTTGCAGCTGCAGTAATGGATTTTCACATTCCCTTTTACGATTTTAATCTTAAGCGTTCTATCGTAAACAAAGATATTCACTGACATGAGGACCCTCCTTCAATGGTGCTTCTTATATTCCCGAATCTTGGAGAAATCACGATGCTGATTTTTACCGGAGGAGGAGGAGAAACAAATCAAACATCGAACAAATCAAACAAACACATTATTCCAAGAAATCAAATCAAAAGCATAAACACATTTATAGCATACACCAAAAACAACAGGTTATCAGAAAAAGTTAAAAACTTTTTCTAGCTTTCTAACTATATACACAATACACATCCAAAAAACAAACAAAAAACAATAAATTTATACATAATACAAACAGCATCATGCAAGTGCAACTGGCGACTAGTCATGTAAGTTCATATTCACATAGTACAATTTATTTTATTATTAATTTACAGTAAATTAGTACGTTCTACCTACTAACTCTTAATATTCGCTTTGAAAGTAAACACCGTACAATATAGCTATAAATGGGCAAATGTCCTCAAACTTTTTCGTTTGATTTGCCGCCAAATAATTAGTGACGTCTGTTTCCATTGCTTTTTAAAAACTGTTCCCCGTATACAGGATACCTAAATATATGCGTCGATATCATGTAATCGCACATTATTGGGTCATTGACGCAACCGGACCAACAGTACTGTACATGTAGCGTCTACTATAACAGTAGGTAGCACTAGTAACTAGCATCGGTTGTCGGCTTGCCGATACCAGCGCTCCTGGCGAGAGATTTGGTTATAGACTGTCCTAGCTATTCTCACAAAAGCCAGCGACAGACGACCCAGTAAGGACTTTCCAGCGTCCCGTGACATTTGAGCAAATATTGACCGATATCCGCGCAATATTGAACGGGCCCGAAGGTCCATCGTACTTCTAGCGCACATTGCTTTGTCAAATTAGCACAGTGATTTATTAAGAAATTGAACACGATGTTTGATTTCTGCAATTTTATTTTCAAGTACAAGCTTTGAACTGAAACTGAACGACCAGCCTTTTGCTGTAAAAAGCTTGATGCAATACATACTGTATGATACCGGTTGGATGAACCAGGTCATCTAAATAGAAAATTATTGCGTGATTTAAATGCTTGCTTGAGCTTGCAGTACGATTTTCTAATTACCGATACAGAGGATCGCCAGTGCCACCAGTGGCATTATTTGCAGAGCACCCAGAGACCTACATGCTGCTCCCAAGCTTGCTTTTCTACAGCTTTAATCTCTGGAAAACAGATGTCAGGAGATTGTTGTGGTGCATTATTTACATCACAACGATCTTTATCAAAACGTCTAAGTATATAGCTCTCATGATTGTTGAGAAGGTCAAAGGATGTCGCTAGTCAAACAGACCAGAAATCCAAAATTATTGTTTGGTCTACATTTTTAGTCCGGTTATCAATTTACTCATCAAAATGCTTAACCGAACTTTGACTTAGTAGTGTTCTGCCGTTAGTCAGGTCCGTGGCAACTGCCATTTGGCAGCTGCTATCTTGAGAAGTTACTTGAGGTGTTTTCCCGTTGCATTCCTCAAGGGTTTTCCTTCTCAGATTACTCAGTTTAACCTGATGAGTATACAGGTGGCTATCGACAAATTAATGATCACACAGCTAATTTGTGTGTAACAGACAACTGTCCCGGTCTGCTCAAGCCGGAATTTGAACACACAACCTCGTGGTTGCTATACCAACGCTCTAGACCACTCGGCCACCGCGCTTCGGCCGAACCGAACCGAAACCGAACTTAACCGTAAATTGATAACCAAATAAAAAATGTGGTCCAAACAATAATTGTGGATTTGAATCGTCAATCGCCACAACAATGTCTGCAAATTGTGTGCATGCGATACTGGGCAGGTTTTTATGTGTTGAAGGACACATCATTCGCCAGTTTAACCAAGAATCAATTAAACTGAGAACATGAAAAACTGAGAATAACTCACTGTTCTCAGATATCCGTTTATGAAACTGAGTGTTATTTAAGACCCGTTTTCCGTTCTCCGATCTGTAACGAGAGTTAGGATATTGTTTCGTCTATTCAGAAATATTTCCTTCGAGAATAAGTCTAGCTTTGTATTACTTCTCTTGATTTCTGCTGTCAATAGGCAACAAAACGGACGTCAAACCGATGTGATATGACGTAATTGAATAATTGTTTCACATGTTACATTAAAAATCGATAAAACTTTCTTATTTTCTTATTTTTAAATTTCTTACGCAAAACTTAAAGACTATATTTCTGCAATATTTATTTTGAATTGGTCAGTTTTTTGTGCTAAAGAAATCTAAAAACATTATGATATTCTGTTCTTCGAAAATAGAATATGGGGAATATGGGTCCTATATATGGGACATGATATTAAAAATATTATGATCCTCTGTTGAAGAGATATTATGCCATGCATAAGTGAGCGGATGATGCATGGTGCATTGGTGATGGTGCATCAAGCGGATTATGTACATTTGCGCATACTTCATTACAAATATAACTAAAATTGGTTTCTATAATAAAGCCAAGAGATCATAACAAGATTTGCAAGCCAAAATTAGTTCAATTGTTTTAAATGGGCTTTCAAAAACATATGTTATTTGATACAAACAGGCCGCTGGCGTTTCGGTTAATTGCACTGAGTGCGATTTTGAGGGCTACCTTTAGGCTGCCTTCAAGGCGGATAATGAGCTGTTCTACACATCTCGCAGGTGATGTTCTTGGGATTTCTGTAAAATTCTTCTTAAATCAACTTCCCATTCAGCGCCATTGTAGGAACGTGGCTTGCATTCTTTGACACGTTCACGTTGAACGTTCACGTTCACGTTTTATAAACATTTCTTCTTTAATACGGGGGTAGCTGTTATGCACGCCCTTCTGAACGCATTCGTTTTGGTTATTTCGCGTCGCTAGTCAGATATATGTTGTTTTGGTCGCTTTGAGGAATACTTCTGGCCAACTTGGCCAATCCAACTACCCGTACAATTAGCCATATCCGAGTAGCATCTTTAAATTAACATAATGCATAATTAAGGCTGTAACCGTCAACAGTTTCAGCCTTTATGTTTCAGCAATGCATACACAAATTCCATTCGCAACCAACATTATTCTCTATTAAAATTATGGCTAAATGTTTTAGAATTATTCGAATTTTCATCCACATTGTAGTACGGCACCGATATAAAAAAATCGTTATTTTTTCTGAATATTACTTGCTTTGACAATTGATCAGGTGTTATCATTGTAACACCTGGACGTTATAAACCAATAAACTGTTTTTCATTGCATTGAATAGGACGAATAACAACAACTCACCATTGACAACTCATTAACATCTATGTATTGCAGTCCTTTGCACTTCTAACGCATACTGTACATAAGTGTAAAAGCATCGGGCGAATCACATAAGAGAAAGTTTCAATTCTGTTTGTAACAATGAGCGAAATGCTACAAAGCACTTAGATGGAACCAACAAGTTGCAAAGATACAGCTACATTAATGTGATAGCGATAGAAAGAAAATGGATTCTGCGCGTGCTCCGAATAACATAATTAAAGTTGATGCGCTGTCAACCATAGTGGAATAGTTGTCACTTCATTATCAAGCCGCGTGTAAATGAAGGGGTGGGTTCAGGGCCCTGGGAAGTAGTTTGAAGTTGGGGGGCCGGTATACTTGCACCGGTTTTCCTAAAATTAATACGATGAAACCGGTTTTCTAGCTAAAACATTGAACATAGTGAGCAAAATGAAAAAAAAACGGAAAAGTTGGGGGAGCATTTGTAAATGCTGGGCATTGCTGGCGCCACTATTTCAAACATGGGAGAGTTTGGCTCCGGTGGCGCTATATATTTCCAGGTACCTGGTGGGCTTGGGATTGGTCACTCACTGCTTTTTTCTACTATTTTAACTTTTAAAACCAATTTAAAACATAGATTACAATACAAAATAAACATATTTTATAGTTAAATGATTAGCAGAATGATAAAATTACTAATATATTGTTTTTTGTATTCTCACGACAATTTGGCACGTAATAGGATGCATGACGGTTGCTATCGACCGCAAAGAGTAAACGCAGACTGAATATCAACGAAGTCGGATCGAGAGCCCGTCTGATTGATTGCACAAATTGACATTGACCGGGCACGCATCTAATTCAGATGGAAAAAAAGTTGGAAAAAAGAGACAGAAAAAGAGCGATGACAGAACCAGACACAAAATAAATATCAAAAATAAAAATTAATAAAGTAAGAATATTGAAATATAAAGAAATAAAGACGTCAAGACGTTGTTATTTATTAAAATGTTAATACAAAATCATTGTGGCATTCTGACTCAAATAGAAACAGACCAAGTGCTTGATGAGCATGCATGCATGGCGTTATCGGCATTACCGGCATCAAGCGTCCACGCTTGATGCCGGTAAAAGCGCCGAGAGCACTCCTAAATATATTGCGGGTTATCTGAAGTTCTTTATATTCGATTCTAACCCTGGCCAGTGTGATCGTGCATGAAGGCTCGCCGTCTCTTTCGACGATGTATGACGATGAGGTTAAAAAAACAACTTAAATTAGTAAGGCATATATTTGCATTAACTATTAACTTAACTTATGCACTAAATACTTTCACATTAATACGCAGACTATGGCAATCCATAATTTAGAGCATTGATAACGCACTCATTTGACATTCTTATTTCCAGGTATTTCTAAGTATACATTTTCCCACTATCGACCAAACTTTGCATTTACAACATCAGTGCCGACACCGGGTCTGTACTTCTATATGCGGCTGGGCAGGGCTGACACATGGACGCTGACAGCAGCTGACAGTGAAAGGCTTGAAGCTTTCGACAGCTGGTGCCTTCGGAGAATCCTCGGCCTTCGATGGGGGTAACTTTGTGCCTAACGCTGAGGTTCGCCGCAGAACAGGAGAACCCTGGCCAGTGTGATCATGCATGAGGGCTCGCCGTCTCTTTCTATTTTGGAATATCGTGCGGACTGATCCAGGGACGGAAACAAGGATGGTGCTAGCTGGTGCAATCGCCAATAATGAATAGTAATATTGTATGAATGTCATGAGAAAGAATATTAAGGAGTTAGAAAGAGAACGACAGAAGATCGGACGAGTTGGGACAGATTGGATGCCAAGGATCTACACTGTACCGTTTAGCAGAGCACAAAAAATCTGCCCTTGCAATGATGAAAGAGAAATAGCCTAGAGAAAACAGTGTGTATCATTTCTTGATTTCAAGTGGCGTAGAATTTTGTCCGTCAAGTCACACTGCATGACAGTCCATGTCGAGTGTGGACTCGGTCCCCTGGGTATAATTGCAACAACGTTCAATAGCAAGATAAACAGTTACTGGGCGTTTAAAAACAGCTATCACGTTACACGGACGAACAAGAATATTGCAGCATCAGTGTGTTCCATTAAATCGAGTTGGCTTTTTTTCCCGTCGTTTTTTAATGTTATTCACAATATATTTTATACACCCAAAGCCAATATACATCGGGCAATATACACCGGATAGTACATAACAGATTTGGCAGTGAAGATAAGTGAATTCGATTTACGATATTTAAAAACTGTGATTAAGAACTGTTAAACGGATAAACAAAAACTGCAAGGGCAGTGATTATAGTTGACAACGGAATACAACACACATGTCACACATATCAGGACAGATTATATTTAGATTATTTGACAGAATATTATACAATATTATTATACAAGAGTGACTTTATTTGAATTGACAGCATTGGTGCGATGTTTGTACAAACATTTTTCATTTGTTGAGTAATATTATTAGGCGAATCAGTTTTTTGAGATGGGATGATTCCCACTCTAGCTTATAATAAACATTTCTATTTTAGTTTGATGTTACATTTGGCTTTATACTGTAGAGATTGTAAATTATAACTCGTTAATTATAATTTCGGCTTCATGGTACATTTGCATTTATACTGTAGAGATGAATTCGCTAGTAAATAATTATGTAAACTTCGATGCGTGCCATTGTCCCTCCAGTTTGCTAAGAAAACATTTAAAGCAAAACAGCACTCAAAATTTGCTTTTTCGAGGTCGAAAGACTCTATAGACCAATCATCTAAATCATTGTGCGCATGTACCAATTCTAAAACTAATTGATGAACACAATTGTACATTTAGATTCAAAGTCCAAAAACATTTAGATTCCCTTGATCATCGTACAGCAGTTTTTATATTAAATAACTCGGCGAGAGGTTCAGAGCAGCTGTCTTGATTTAAGACGGAGCCCATCCTGGGAGATGCATCAATATACGTGAGAGGTTAATATAAGACGCGACCTGTCACAGCATCCAGTAGCTGTCACAAATGAAGACAGGCCTTCAGGGAGGATATGGACACAATAAACGAATGAACGGCGCTGTCCATTGCTATCGATTTATTCATTGCCTGTATTTAATTCTGGGGGAGTCAGCGGCCACCAGGAATAATTTTTATTCAAGTTGCATGGTAGATTAATGATGTTAAAATACATTTATTAAAAATTGAATACAAATATCAAATTGCGCTCGTAAAATGTGTTTCTTATCCTAGACACTTCCCAGCAGAAGAACTATTGGATTGTGATTGATTTTGTTTTGCATTTAGATATCAGAGAACTGGAGGTACTCTCTGTGGTTTTGGGGATTAAGGACATTTCCGTGGGGGTCAGAGTGGTGACAGCTGTAAAGTAAAAACTCTTCACAGTTTCATTAATGCAAATTTCATTTCTCTCTGTGCAGTAATGTTTACTTGCATTCAACAATTTTGTGTAAAGCAGGTATGGCTTAAATGAGCAAAACATGAAACTCTCAATTTGATTGGATCTGCATAGTTGCTAGTAGTCAATGTTCATCATGAAAATAATACGTTGGATGTAGAGTGGGTCAGAGCCAACTCATGTTATTCGTGTTGAACGAGGCGACAATAATAAACAAATTGACGATGATGTACATTGACGTCTGTTGTCTACTTTGGTTCCTTTGAAAATCTCTTTCACAAAATCCATGGAACATCATGGTGTATAATTATCGAGACTTACTGTACATGTATGTGCTCTAAAGGAGACGGTCCACTTTGCAACAAATATATAAGCACTCAGACTTTTTAGTCCAGTAGAACATAGGCCGAAGCGTGAGTTGGAGTAGAAGTATATATAAGGTTTTTTGTTATTTCTTACTAATTCGAGTATGCTGATTCCGAATCTGACGGGTGCTCAGTCGGCAACCTTGAGCATTTTGAGATATTCAAGATGGCGGACAAGATGGTGCCCGAAATACAAAATGACCATATCTCGGCGCTACGGTTACACATCATGAGGGACCGTAAATACTATATGCATCTCTAGGATTTTGGGTCAATCTGCGGTGTCCACAATGAGGTAAGTCAACAAAAATGAGTAAGAAATACAAAACAGCAGAAAAACCTTGTTTTTACTTAAATTGTTGTAAGAAAATGCAAATTATGGCATAAGTTCTCTTGCTTTTAATGAGTCTATCCAAGTGTTCTGTTTAAGGATCAGAACCGTGCCAGTCATCGTTGTTAAATGGACACTGCTAGTTGCATTATGGGGGCAATTTTACACATTAACATCCCAAGAATTGGTTGAATGTCCATTTCTATGATAATGGTAGGCCTATGTACTTGTGACCAATATTAATTAAAAGTATTTATACTAAAGTGTGTATTTTTATATACAAAAGTAACACAGTGTCCATAAACCAAGACGTTCCCACAGATGACCGCCAACATAAAAAATAGCTTATAAAATTAGGATTAATGTCGTTTTTGCACAATATAACCTAATGCAATTTTATGAGCATTTGTCCTATTATAAGAAGTAAACCGAGTTAAAGAATGTAGAATTTAACTTCAGAAACCAATCATTTTTAGCGACTTATTCGTCATCTGAATCTTCAATCATAGCAGATCCAACAGTGTGTTCATTGCAACAGCTACTGTTACTTTTGCAGTATGTTGTACATAAAGTCCGACATTGTGACAGCTGCATTTGTTGTTGGTACAGGGATTTGCAGATTTGCAGCTGCAGGCTACAACATCCAGAAGATTTTTTGGGGATACTTGAGTTGGGCCATACACTGGACGGGGTGTCTTTTTTTCGTTATATTTCCAACCATAAAAGGATATATCGACTTCTGGGGGATCTTTCTGGTCGGCTGATGTCTAAACTTTTTGCCACAATTGTATATAAATAATGTGCTATAATAATAATAATGGTTCGTAGCCTGCTTAAGGTGTTAGGCCCTGTTTTAATATCCAGAGATTTGTCACACCCTAGCAATGTTCAGGCTGTAAAAACAAACTTATTAGCTGCCCAACTCTTGCACCTAATTTAATATCTCAAAATCCTCAATGGTGTCTAGTAGTCACCCGTCAGATTCGGAATCAGTTAAGGCTTACTCTAATCAGTAAAGGACAACAGAAAAACCCTTGTCTATACTTAAGTCGATGACCGGAGATATGGTAATGTTGTATTTCGGGCTCCATCTTGTCCGCCATCTTTAATATCTCAAAATGCTCAAGGTTGCCAACTGGGCACCTGTCAGATTCGGAATCAGCATACCCGAATTAGTAAGAAACAACAAAAAACTTTTATATACTTCAACTCACGCTTCGGCCTTTTTCATAAGGACTTCTGCTGGACTACTGCTACTAGTCTATTGTTATTTTCATCACTAAGTCTTACAGTATCTGAATTATGTACATTATTGTAATAGCGATTCTTTTCTGTAACTATTTGATAAATAACAAATTGCGCTAGGTCTACATATTTAGTAATATTTGTTTTCGTTAATTAAGTCGGGCCAAACTAATAGCCCCTTACGGGCCTTTGGCTTCGGTGTTCACACTGTTCTATGTATGTATGTATGTTGCACTTTTTACGCACCAATATGTCGGTAAAATCTGGTATAAAAATAAAAGATTACACGATTCCGAGGTACGAGGAACGATAAATTATTGTGATATAGTCTTGACTTTTGCACGTCCTTAACCAGGGGGGTTCGAAGGGTTCGTGCGAACTCTCCCCCCGGTCAGGTAACCGAAAAGATTACCTGATTGATATGCTAAATTTTTATACCAGGTGACCGTGAACCAAAAACGATCTACTGTCGTTTGCCTTATTTAAAAAACTGTAAATTATTATATTTATTTATGGAACAACATGTTTTTGTCCTATTCTTAATATCACTACATGTATTCCAGGTGCACTAAAAAAAATTTCAGCAATATTAGCAGCTCTAATGTACTACCGGTAGTAGACAGTATATAACAAAATGCATTTAAAAACACATTGTTTAAAGCTAACTTCGATGTTTTTTATTGTTTTGAATTACAAAGTGACGATGACGGTGTCTGCACCACTCATCCACGCCCATAGCCGCTTTCAAATATAGCACCCCCCCACACACATACAAAAATATCCCCCCCCCCCCTCCAAGATTAATGTGGGTTTTGAAAGATGAAGGTGGTTTTTGTATGATCTACAACATTGTTTAAGCGTGAATTCAATGGTGAACGATTGAATGGTAAATCGCTCGGGATAAAATTAAGCGATAAGGATAAGAAGGGGACTTATTTAGGAATATGCTACAGAAGACCGGCAGCAACTAAGGAAGAGGAAGAACTAATAAATCAAAATATTATTAAATATTCCAGTTTTAAAACTGTGATAATGTGGGACTTCAATGACGCGGACATCAAAAGGGAAAATGGTAAGGCTAGTGGGACAGGGAGAAGATTTGTTGTAGTGCTGAGCGACTGCTTTTTAAGCCAACATGTGAGCAGGCCAACTAGGGGGAAAATATTTTGGATTTGATCATATCTTCGGAACCAAATACGGTAGAGGGGGTAGAAGTGCAATGTCCGGTGTCAAACAGCGATCACAGCGTAATACTGTTTAAGTTGTTAAATTACAATACGGAGTCCATGGACGCTGGGATAAAGGTC
>JAQGBK010000084.1:0-10916 GCA_034698505.1 Stercutus niveus
ATCTGCGTACCAGAGCACACAACCTCACGCTCCCTATCAATAATCCCCACGAATCACGTAATTTTTTGTATAGGATGTTTTTCAAAAATGTCTACTAATGTTCTGTCCCACAGTATATTTAGGATGCCATCTTCCCTACTACAGCTTTTCACGCAGCGAACGAAAAATCCTATTATAATCATTATTATTTCTGAACACCTGTACTGAATTCGTTTGTGTTTATAGGATAATGAGAATGCCATGGTCGTGTCTGATCTGCAAGATGAATTATTGTCAAAGGCAAAAAATAATTTACGACTTAGCGAAGAGCTCGCACTACTACACACAGCTCAAAAAACTTTGACCAAAGAATTGGAGATGAAGGGACAAGAGATAGTGCGGATACGTAGCGAGTCCCAGCAATTACTCAGGTAGCAAATTAAACGAATCTATGTTGATCTCTAGTCACAAGTCATTCATTTAATGATCAAATTAAGGCTGGAAATATTCTCGTTAAAGTTTTGGCTGGAGAACACGCCATTTTCCGCAATCATATTAAATTTAATTTTAATAGGAATTTAACTCCCGGTTCGCAGTCGGACAATTTACCGGTTTAGATTATATGGCACACCTATAAACCAGCATATAATTTCAGCATGACACCTCGTCTTCAAGAACGCATAGATTATGGTCGTCCTTCGTATTAATTTGTTATTTGTTAATTTGTATCGTGTTAATTTGGTAATGTAGTTTAATTCACCCTTTCAGAAATTCGTTTGTAAACAGATTCTTTGTGCCCATTTGCTAGATGATCCACAATGGTTGCATTTTGAATACTTGTTAGAATCTGCTTTGTTGTGATCCCTTCCTCTTTCTAAATGATACCTTGCAATGCTTTAAAAACCAATTAAATTCTTCATTAGATTATTCACTCATTCTATTTAATACCTACGTATAGCCTACCTGCCTCAAAGTTATTGTTCGTAAATATTCCTCAGTCGTCAATATATTAGTACTTTGCACTGGCCTCTTGCTTGGAAGTTTTTAATTCTTCAGAGATCTTGTGCCTAAATTATGTTAATCATATAAAAAAGGCTCGATAACAGTATCTTTTAATGGTGCAGGATCTTGTAATGGTGACATATGGATGTTTGGTATCAAGGTAGGTGCCACAAGATCAGATATAGTAGCTGCTTTTTATGTAACTGCCATTTGATGCTATTTAGGTCACGAGAAGATAAACTAAACAAGAAACGCAAGGAAGATATAGCAATGCTAAAAGACAATCATTTGCATGAGAAACAAACGATGCTGAATGAATTTAGTGAAGCTCAGCAAATACTCAAGGACAAGATCGGCCAACTGCAAGACCTGTACTTACTTTCTATTTCTTTAACCTTTTCTTTAACTATTTAATATGCCTACCATAATTGACTTTTGGTTAATCCTATGCAATATATATGCATTTCGTCGTACATCGTTACTGAAACCTTGGCCGAAATAGTGTTTTTAATGAACCACAGAATGGGAAATGTAAGTGCTAACATATGAGCATATATTTAAATGTAGGACTACTGTATGATATTGTATCCTTAACATAATACTTGATCTGACATCGGCAGAGTTATATTAATTTTTGGCACTCGCCTATTGGCCCATGCAATTGCACTCAAGAATCAAGATGATTCATAAAGTGTCAGCATATTCCCATTTTTTATTTAGGAATATAAGAATTGTATGATGAACACGGGAATCAAGATATTTAAAACCGCCTTGTAATTGTGTAATGTGTTGTAATTGTGTATTCTCCATTTAAATACAGGGATATATATGTTTCAAGGCAAATTTAAACAAAACTAACCAATGTACCATTATCAGTTTTTTTCTCAATTTAACAAGTGCTGTGTTTAATGTTTATGCTTGCTATTTGAACAGAGTGGATGAGGCAGCAGAGAGATATCAGAATCGTGAGTCGCGGGATGAAGATATTTTGACAATTCAGCAATTGCGCGACGTGCTGAAGTTAAACGAGCAGATGATGAAAAAGCTAAATGTAAAGTAAAGATGAATAGTATCAATAAATGCTGGAATCTTTTAAAAGATCATTAAGCCTGTTATAGTATTTAGGTATTGTATAAATTTGCAATTTTGCATATACCGCATTATAAATTCTAATGAGGGGGGCTCTCAGGGCTGTAAGCGCTGGGGTAAACAGGATTAGTGAATGCGGCTATTACGTTGGAGAGTATCATGAGCAGGGTTTGCTGGGGCATTGTCTTAGACGGTCACAATGTCATACCTGTATTGTATATGCATGCATTTATTTGCTTTCAGAATTAAAATTTGATTCAATTTTAATGATTTCATCACAAATTTTCTGCTCAAAATTGCGCTTTCACCATTTCATTTAATCCGAGGCATTTCTAAAGTTTCAAGTGTGCAAAGTTTCTAGGTTTCAAGTGCGTCCCTCGACGTGCGTCCCCCGACGTTGTCTGTCGACAAGGAAATGGATAAGAAAGTGCATAACTGTCAAATTTTTTATTATTTTATTTCCTTTTTAATATCATGATTGGTGGTGGTTGTTGCCCCCATCTCCTGCTCGTCGATCCTCCAAATAAAATCCAAAAAAGCCTGAATAAAAGTCGAGAATTAAATTTAAGAGATACAGGCTGACGAAGAGGTATTTTGTTTTAATTGAAACCTGGTGAAAAACAAAAACTGAGTTAGTGGCTAAATTAAAGTTGTTTTGATTGTAGGAAGAGAAGAAATATTTTCAGATGGAACTCGTTAACAGGGAGACAAACTTTAACAAAGTTTTCAATGCCGACCCAAAAGTTGGTGTACTAAATCCACTGACTCTAGGCAAGGTAAGAGTTACTTTGTTTAAACATGTAATATTGTAGTTTCTGTGCTGACAGCTTGCTCTATGTTAGACTAGCAGTGGAGTTATCTAATGTACCAAACCTACATTTAATACAAAGAATTTGCAGCCTAGTGCATAGTTAGTCTAAAACTATCATATCATAATGTTAACATTTGTTGTCAATAAACTACAAAGCATTCATTGAATCAATGGTAATAATTTTCAGTTGTTTTGGTTAAACAAATTTCTAATTAAAAAACAGAGGCCAAAAAACAAAATTTAAACACACTTTTGCTATTGGTGGGGGAGTCTGGGTCAAATGGTTATTCACTCACGGAGCGAACAACATACAATGCGGAAGTTTCTGACGCTGGCTAAATTAAGCTGAGTGCATTGTCGCACTATGCTTGAAAGTTCACAAGACAGTGGATAAAAACCAAGACACAAAATTTAAGAACATAAACAATTTGTTGGGGGAGGGGTGCACCGGGGTGCCCCTTTGCTCTCTGAGCCTCCCTCCTGGCCGCGCGCCTGGTGAATCTACTTGGTAGGCTGGGGTCCCGCTGGCGATTTTATAATCCGTAGACACTTGGGACATTCACTTCCGGTCTCATTTAGAATTAGTTCAAATTTTTTAGTTAGGATTAGGGTTTAAGGGTTAGGTTTAGGGTTAGTTTTAGGGTTAGTTATGGGTTAGGGTTTAAGGGTTAGGTTTAGGGTTAGTTGTAAAGTTAGGGTTAGTTAGGGTTATGTTTATGGTTAGTTTTAGGCAGGGGCGTCGTCGACGGGGGAGACGGGGGGACGTGTCCCCCCCCCGTGCCCTTGAGGCGTCCCCCCGTACCTTTAAAGCGTCCCCCCGCGCCCTTTGACGCGTCCCCCCACGCCCTTGATGAGCGCCCCTTTGGCGCCCTTGAAAAACTTCAGTCCCTACCCCCCCCCCCCGCTTAACAGTTTTTTCCGACCTGACTTGCGCCTTTGGCGGGTCAGAGGCGCCCTACTTTTGGCCAGCGTCTCCCAGGTCAAAATTAGCGGCGACGCCCCTGCCCGTAGGTGACAGGTGACAAACTTTTTGGGGGTGATGGACACGATTTTGGGGGTGATTATCACCCACGTCACCCACCTAGAACCGCCACTGGTGTTATATACAACAACAGAAGGTTTATAACCCGTCGGCTGACGGCGTAAGCAAATGTATGAACGGTGGGATCAACAACAGCCATCTTATGGATGCCAAATCGTTCGATGGCTCCACATGGCGGTGGCTTAAGGCGAATCCTTCTATGCTTAGTTTAGTCAATCAAAGGTTCCATGTCAGGGACTCCATCTCAGTGAAAATAGTTTCGTGGCCGGTGTGCCTGTAACTGCACAGTTACTAATACATGTATTTTAGTAGGCCTACCGCAGTGGTTATTTTCCTATTTAAGGAGCGGTGTTAAGCGGCTAAGCGGAAAAGTAATGCTTGTCACAGCAAAATTGATCGAAGTGAGCTCGGCTTTATTTTGGTAAACCAAACTTTAAAATCAATCTAGAGGGGGGGGGGGGGCATGCCGGACATACCGGTATGCCCATACCAGATACACTGGCAGTAGCAAAACACTGCTTGTTTCAGTGGTGCTTTAAATAGTTAAATATAAATA
Source organism: Stercutus niveus (assembly GCA_034698505.1). NCBI lineage: Eukaryota > Metazoa > Annelida > Clitellata > Enchytraeida > Enchytraeidae > Stercutus > Stercutus niveus. Next base: position 4,480 of record JAQGBK010000084.1, read on the forward strand.
AATTATATTTTTATATAAATAAATTGAACAACGATGCTGCACATGGTTCTGTATGTGTTCCAGCAGAGCTGAGAAGACGGTTGAAGAAGAAGAGTTTGAAGAAGACGGTTTTCAAGCTAAGCTGCCTCAACAGCGAACACACAAACCAAGCATTGACCACTGTGGCGCCCAAATCGTCTCACCATATGGGGGCGTCGATAGAAAACCAAATCATGTCATGAAATTTTAAGCTACCGTACCAATAAAAACGCCAATAAGCATGTATCTACTCACGAACCGGATGAACGTCATACAAAACACATGGGTTGTTATTGGAAGCACTTGTGTTTTTCGCATTCAGTGATTTTCATTACAATTACAAGCTGGGAAAACGTTATTACAAATGTAGACTGTAAAAATTGCAGTGTATGACACAATGTTGATTAGTGTTCCCATCCCCTAGTCGATGGAATTGTTTTTTTTATAATTTATTGAGCAAAATATCAACGGTAGCTCTAATGGGGGAACAGAACACGAGTAAGCATCAAGAATGTCTGAATACTACATTATTATTTTCTAACTAAATAATGACTGACATGAAAATATACTGTAGACTTACCTTCAGAATGTTCAAAATCAAACTTTGTGCAAATATGTCCAACAATAAGCTATATCAAAAATACACACACCATCATGAAATCAACGTAATAAAAAGGCTCCCATCTTAGATGTCCAATTTAAAATGGTGGGCTTGAATGCAAAATAAAATTTAAGAAATGTGTCAAGGTAGGCTACGATACTTGTCAAAATGGACAGAGCAATAAAATTTATGACTGTCAGAACCTGCAATTTGTGCAGCATATTTCAGCTTACATACACTCACTTATATAATTGTAAACATAGAAAACTTAATTTACATGCTTCATAAGGGTAAGTGTAATAAAATTGTAAATAATTTGTAAATATTTTGTAGATATTACAAACATCGCACCAATTCATCTTCATACAAAATCAAGTCCAAGTTTATATAAAAAAGAGTATTGCTTGCTGATAATTTACAAAAAAATGGCCTCTACAAAAATGGCCAATAAAGAATGTCATAAAATTCCCCCTTCACTATTACACACCATTAGACATTTTAAAATTACTAAAGTTACATCGACCCCATTATCATTGTTTAAACAACTATCATACGAATAAAAATAACGGTTTGATGAGACACGCTAGAAAAAACGTTACAATCACGTTTCTGTTTTATCAACTCAAACCGGTAAACGAAACAATTTAATCGATTTTACATTATTTAGATTTTCTAAAGAATAACAATTTTACATTCAGTTAGATTTAACGCTAAACGATGTTCGAGTAAATCAGGTTATATAGGAAGTAAATGAATCATACAATAGTTTTAACTACACATTGGAAATTCAAAGATGTTAGAAGCTTCAGTTATTCTTGATTTAGGCATATACCATCTTTTACATTTTATTATAATCTCAATTTAAATATGCATTTAATCTGTCTTTGATCATATCAGATAGGACGATATGATTTTAAAAGTCTGATATTTATATATTAAATTATGCTACGCGATTTTACCGCAGATTGACCAAATGCTTCCATCCAAATGAGTACGTGTCAAGCGAACTGCAAACTCAATTTCTAATACAATCCCTTGAAAATCTGCACAATTTTGGACGATTTATTTTGAGTCTCATTTTTCAAGGTATTGGGAAAAAAATTGTGCTGAAAAAATTGTAGCCTACTGTACAGTGGTATCATTGTTCTAAAAAATGTGTGCCTTCGCCACCGACTATTGTACGGTACATACTTGAATATTTGATAGGATATTACGCCGATATTGAACTACACAAAAATATGTGACCATTCTAAAAAAACATTGATTCAGTCATCACTACTATATAATTTCACAATTCGTGTGAACTTGTGTCTGCGTTAGACTGTATGGCCGTCACGTACCAGTTAAAGTGGCAATACGTATCATGGCGATGTTTCACATGGCTTGTAACCTGTGCAGAAAGATCTTCATTTACCACTTTGTAGAGCCACTGCCCTGGGCTGTCGGTGGGACGCAGCTCACACATAGCATAGAGGGTATAGTTGTTCATAAGATATCCGTTGGTCACCAGGTATTCGGTAGTTGGTGTTGCGTGTGTTGCATGATTTTAAAGCTGTACAGTTGTAGGTAGGCTAGGCCTATTGAGTTGTGTGCCAGTGTCATTTATATAGTAGTGAATGTATAAGGTAGGATTTTTGGTGGACAGCTTTGAACTATTTGAAAAGGAGACTGTTATTAGATGATATAATTATACCAAGTCATGTAGCGGGAAGACAGGTAGATTTAAACAGTACGAGACAAGATGTTGAGAGTGTAACATCGAAAATGGCATCTGATTTCACGTTTGAGAAAGTAGAGGGCGTTATTCGTACGATATGTAATTACTGTATATAGTAGCTGTAAATAAAAAGCTTGTTTGATATTCAGCTATCGTGTCTTCTTAACTCTGCTGTAAAATAGAGATGTAATGGGAAATTACAAGCCCATATACCACTACACAGACCAACTGCACGCTCAATTTATAATCAAATCTCAAATAAAACTGCATAGATTTGGACGATTTGTTGATACATTTTTTCAAGGTATTTGAAAAAAATTAATAGTGGGTTAGAACAAGGGTGCTGTACAGTGGTATCATTGTTCCAATAAATCCATGCCTTCGCCACCGACTATTGTACGGTAGCCTACATAACCCAAAAATATGTGACCATTCCATAACAACATTGATTCAGTCATCGCTAGTGCTATATAATATCACAACTCGTGCGAATGCATTAACCCGCAACTTGCGTCTGCGTTAGATTGCCCGGAGGTCACGGACCAGTTAAAGTGGCAAAACGTATCATAGCGATGTTGCACATGGCTTGTAACCTGTGCAGGAAGATCTTCATTGGCTACTTTGTAAAGATTAATCCCCGGGCTATCGGTGGGACGCACCTCACACATAGCATAGAGGGTATAGTTGTTCATAAGATATCCGTTGGTCACCAGATACTGGAGTAATCCCGTGAACGAGCCCTTCATGTGTCCCGTAACCTCGTTTGATGTGCTGAACATATAGTTGCAGATGAGTGCTATGCTAACGCTACGACTGTTCCATCCCAAAGTGGCTGATGAGGCTTTATCAAGCGAACGTCCAATATACACGTTACCAGCAGAGTCAATAAGGAAATGAAAAGCAATGTCAGACCAGTGACGATACGAGTGCATGTGAGAGTACTGTATATCCTTGACTTTTGTACAGCACTCTTGCGTTTTCAGACAGCGCTCAGTGTCAGCCGTGTGGGTATATATGGCATACGGTGAAGGATGTTGAAGGTCGTTCATAGGTCCCCAGGGATCATTGGCGCCCCAGCCTTTGCGTGGCAAGAATGGTATCAAACCAAACGGGACCTCTTGGAAATATCGAGATATCTCGCATGATCTGTTGCTACGAAGGGCATACACCAGCAACACCACAATTCCTGCGACGAGAACTGCAACTACGATTAGAAAGATGACCGTGAGTTTAGTGATGTGACGTCGATCTTCCAGATGTTTCTGAAGCTGTCCATTGATCTCCTGCAGCACCTGTTCGGAGACCATCTGCTGAAACAGTCGAACTCGCTCACGGTCCAATTCGGAGTGGTAGTAGCTGTCAAAGCTCGTTCTGGAGGGATCCAGTCTCTGAATTGCTTTGGTCACCATACTCCAATACTCCCTGAATTTGTCTTCGTCGACTTCTGGTTTAACTAAGTGAAACAGTGCATTACGCATTCCTTTGATACGCATGACATCATGAAACCACTCCTTCTGGTCGTCACGCGGTGTCCCATCCCATCGAAGCCCAGCGATGTGCGACTTTGGGACGATATTGTGAAGCAGCACGAGCCAAAGAGTGATGTCGATTTCCATAATTTCGACGTTGGTATTGTCTGGATACAAAATATCCAACTGCTTTCGAGTTATGATTCGACTTTTGCACAACTTTTCCATTTTCAAGCGATGTTCAGGCCTACCTAAAGACTGTTGGAGCGTTTCTCCTCGCGAGAGATTTTGTAGAATCTGTTTGCGAATAACCTGTGTTCCAAGTTCCATGGTGACGCTTGCAAGACGGAAATAGTTGCGTTCCCTCACATGCAGCGGGTCTAGCTCTATTTTAAACCCGTTACAATTCTGATGCGGCGTAGTCAAATTTAGTATTTGTATTCTTCGAGCAACCGGATGTTTCTCAAAACAAGTCTGTCTGAAAACATGAAAAATAATTAGAACGATATAATAGGATTATATAATAGTTTACTATTATTTTAGTTATATATTATTTTACATACGCACAACGTCACACATATAGTTTTACATGTATGTAAATATGTGTGTAATATATTATATTTCCAAAGATGTAGCTACAGATGTACTGCTACATACCCGATACTTAATTATATTACACATTAATATTATCGTTTCCACTACTGCTTTAGCAGAGTAGTGGAACTTGGAAGCCTTTATTGATATTGATATTGATGTTGATGTTTCATATATTTCTAATAAAACGATAACTTATTTGTCACCGAAACTCATTATGTGAGGAATAGATGCAGTGTAAGATTCGAACAGCTTGTGATACATCGGTAATACCTTAATCTTTGTTTTCTGTATTTGCTTTCATTTTGAAACATCTATGCTCCATGATTTTATACATCTCTACTTTTCCCTACCCAATATAATTAATAGACATCCAGAAGGTGGTATTTGTACAAGTATTTAACAAATTAAAACGGTGCCATCATATTAGGAACTTTGTGGATTGAAATTCAAAATTAGAGTCAGTCCCACTCTAACTATAATAGCTATTATTGGAATAATGTTAATTTTAAGGGAATGCCACTGTCATACGCTCAGCCTAGTGCAATGGCCAGTTTGCGAGGTTCTTTCAAAAAGATATATAATTAAATATAATTACAATAATTTAATAGTTCATGTGAGACTTGACAAAATGAAAAAAATTTCATGTGAAAATAATATATAATAAATTCTCTAATTATGAGCTACAGATTACAATTTCATTATAAACTCTGCTATATGCTCACCGATCCTTCCTTTTTATGTCTGATAGGCACAAAATAGCCCTACTGTGCTGACGTGCCGTTAAACAACAAACAAACACATTTTTATGTCTGAATATCTTATCTTATCTACATTTTTTTCCGGTCTTCAACTATTTTTCCAACTGTCCAGAGCGTCTGATAAATGTCGTTTATGATAACGATTGAAATTGTAGTCTTCTGTTTTGTCATTAATCCTATTTGCTAAGGCTGCCAGTATCCATCATATTTTTTATATTTTGCCAGAATTAATTAAGTTGGCCTTCGGTGTAAAACGATGAGTCTGTGTTATATTGCGGCTAAACTAATAACCGCCTTTCAGTGAGAGCGAATTATCTGGCTATATTATGGCAGAATGAATAAAAGCCGTTCAGTGACAATTTTAAAATTGCAAAATCATTGGCAATGTTTTTGGGCGGAATTGGCGTATTGTGTTTTAGTAGTTTACTATAATCAGTCTTCAGGCGCTACCTTTTTTTCTTGTACTGGGTATCGGTTGCTGTTTGGCTACCGTACTAGTAATTTTTATTTCCATTTTGTTTGTATTATATGACTTAAAAATATGATTTTTTTTTTTTTCATTTTGACTCAAAATAATAGTAATATGTGAGTTTAATGTGTGTTTCGACGACTAAAGGTGTTATTAAGGCAATAAATTCACGATATTTTTGCAATATATGTATCCTCTGAGCGCTGATTCTTCGCAATATGGTTGAGATTAGTGCATTTCCCGGGTACCCGGGTAGTGATCTGGGTACCCGGGTAGTAAATTTTTTGTTTTTTTAATAAATAAAAAATACTTTTTCGGTACCCAAATGCACTACCCGCGGTAATCCGGGTACCCGCCAACGCAATCTAACAAGTTTATATCATTTATTTGACAAATATAGTGTCATACTCCCCAAAAAAGTTTTTTCACCCAAAAATTGTGTTTAAACATTTTTTTGCCAGTTTGTTTTCGGGGTACCAAAAATCACTACCCGTGGGCAAACCTGGTACGCGCCAGAACATCTAACAAATTTTTATAGCTTCCTTAACCAATTTGAAGTTGTACCCACCAAAAATAAATAAAATACCGGGTACCCGCGTGTTTGAAAACGGGTACGCGGGTAACAAAACGGGTTCCCGGGAAATGCACTAGTTGAGATATATTTTTATGCTGAAAATATCTCAAAGCAGTAATATAGTTTGGTGCTACGACCATTTCCGCTGAATTATTGATTGAGGTTTGTTTTATCCATGATGTACTCAGTCTTCTTGGGACACGGGAGACGTAAGGGCCCCCCAGTGCCATTGGC